>JAQZBX010030670.1:0-26695 GCA_029593785.1 Cabassous unicinctus | reverse complement strand
AAAAAAAAAAAAAAAAAAAAAATTGTTTTGAGAAATAGATTATATGCCGAAAGGCATTTTTGTAAGTAAAAACCGTATTCTTTAGAGATCCAGTTCTAAATTAGCTTTGTGCCACCCACCCTAACTGGTCTTGTCAGCTATCAGACATAGGGCTTATGGCCAGCAGATCTAGACTCAAAGTTACTCCTTTTGTGGCTTTGAGAAAACCCCCTCCATCCTTCTGACTCTGCTTCACTGATAAAGTGAGAATACTGATAACATACATTGCCTAGGATCAAATGTGAAATTGTACATTGAAACATTTTATAATAAGCCAACCCCAAATGGCAGCCATCTCTATAAACTCAAGACCAAGATTTAAGAAAGGATACCATTAGCTGGTTACAGCACCACCTCTAAGGCAAAAAAGAATCTAATCATCATCAAATGTTAGTAACAAGAAGAAAAAATTAAAAAAACAACAGTATGTCATCAGAGCTGCTGGGTGTGTAGAAATCACGTCCGCCCTTTATGTTACAGCCAGGACTCTGGGATGGAGGGAGGGTTTGCCCCGTCTTGGAAGGTGGGTCTTGGCAAAGCATGACTGGAAACCAGTTTGCCAGCTGACAGCTCAGTGTTTCTCCACTTCTCTGCCCAGCCTCGCCCTTAAACTTCTGCCTGCAGGTGCCTTCCCACTTCTTGCCCGTTGACTTGCTCCTCAGCCCACCCCTCTTCCCCCTAACCAAAGTGGCTCTAAAATCACCAATGAACTTCCAGCTCTTAAAGCCAACAGGCACTTTTCAATCTTTTTTAGTCTTTCTTTGTCATTTGCCACATAATCATTTCCCCCTTCCTTAAACTCTTTCCTCCTTGGCCTTTGGTGTTCTCACAGTTACCTGATCTCCATCTACCTTTAGCATCATTCCTAGTTTATTTTTCAGAGTCCTTTTCCTCTGTCTACCATCAAATGTTTGTATTTATACATTAATTTTCACACTTACATAGAGCTTACTATATGCCAGGCACTGCCCTAAGGGCTTTATAAATATTCATCCATTTAAACCTCATAACTCTGTTAAGTAGGTACATATACAGTTGGGGAAATTGAGGCATGGGAAGGATAAGTAACTTGCTGTGCTGCTTCCCATTATCCTATGCTATCCTATCTCTGCGGTTTCCAGAGTTCTCCCCTTAACCCTCCTGGCTCCTCACTCCACCTATTCTCATGAGGTAATAGCATCCGCTGCCCCCATCTTAGCAAGACCTGTATTCCAAATCTATACATCCAGCCCTGACCACTCTCCTGACCTTCACATTCCAACTACACCCTGGACATCAGAATCTGGATTTACTGTGGGCATCACAACACAATACAAACCAAACTGAATTCATTCCTCTACATCCCTTCCTCTGCATCCCAGACTTACCCACCACCCTGTCTTCCAAGCTCAGGTGAAGGAATCAGCACTCAGTCAGCTGCCAAACCAGGGCCTGCCAGTCAGTCCTGATGCCTGTTTCTCCCTCACCTTCTGCAACCAGTCAGTCCATCAGTCATGGAACTCTGTATCTTTACTGCCTAAATGTCAGTCTTATCTGTAGCTTCTGTCCCTGCAGGTCATTGCTTTCATGACGGCTCACCTGCTTCAACACTGGTAAGAGAGTCCTCCTCCTTTGACATTTTCTAGATTCTTCAATGATGCTTCATTGCCAATACCACGAGACAGACGGTGCCTTTGCAGTCAGGCCCACGGGACCTGCCCTGGGTCCTCTCTCAGCATCCCTGCTTTATTCTATGCTAGTTCCTTTTAAAAACGTGTAGCTCCTGCATAAGGCACATTGCTGCTCCCTTCTATGCCTTTGTATGTGTGGATTCCTTGGTGGATCTGCCTCTTATATGTGTGATCAAATTCTGATTCTCATCCACAATTTCTCTAATTAAAAAAAGAAATTCTACTCACTCCTAAAAACTCAGCTTGGGTAACACCCTTTTGAGAAAACTTCTCTGCCCATCTCCCTCAAATTCATAACTTTCCTCTTCTGTGTCACCTCTATTCCTTAAATGCATTTCTGTTATTGCCTGTAACATACTGCACTGTAATGATTGCTTAGTGTGTTCTCCCAGCTAGAACACGGGGTTCTCTGTGGTGTAGACTGTGCCAGGCCGATCTCTGTACCTCCAGCACTGGCCCAGTTACCACCACATAGTAGGCCCACAATAAAGGTTTGTTGACTGGATGACAGAAGTGCATTACTTGGAAAATAAAGCCAAGGACTTGAAGAATGTTATAAACTTTGAACAAAAGTCCAGAATCTCAAGTGATAATAAGGTAAGCGTTGGCTATTTCACTGGCATTTAAAAAAAGGAACACAGAAAGCAACTTCAGATTTGAGGTGAAAAATGACAATCCATGCTCACTTATGCTAAGCCATGTTTTCATGCCCACCTACGTGTTTGCCCCATGAAATGGATTGGATCACACTAGGTTCTTTAGACACACATACATATTGGTCACCGTCCCCAGCGTTCGACTGTTTACCACTTAGGGACAGAGTTGGGAAATGAAATTCTGTTTATGCAATGAGATAGTTCTGTGGAGACAGAGGATTAACTGACTTAGGCCCTTACTGTATAATTAGAGAAATAATCTGTCAGCAAATGGAGGGTGTTGCAAAAACTCTGTACGTATCAGAAAGGCTAAGCAAAGTCTTAACTTGTTATCCTCCAGTTCCCAAGGCCTCCCGTAAGTTACCTCAGCCCTTCTGGGTTGAGCACACACCAGTTTGTGTAGGCTTCCTGGGAGATTCTCCAAATGCCATGCAATCTATGGGCAATCAAGGGTGGCCCTTGGGTAAAAAAGGTAGAGAATGAGTTAGACAGCAATCTTTTTGTTGTTGTTCACTAGTGCACTCCACCTATAATGAGCTAAGCCTTCTATAGCAAGTGGCCTCATCTTCTCTGTATTTTTGTGGCAGAGATAGGATGAAAACTGCTAAACTTGACAGCCTTCTCAGAGCCAGCTTCTGGATTTCCTGTGTATTATGCAGCCACTCAACCCATGAGTGAAGCCCCCGCTCTATCCTCTGTCATCCTCCCCACCATCTCCCACCTGCACCCAACACACCCCCAAGGCTTTGGCCTCTGTTTAGACACTTGGGACAGTGTCCACCCTGTTCAGTGAAGGAGCTGCCTCTTTTCACCCCCTTCTTCACTCACATTCCTCTCCCTGTACATGTTCTGAGGACGGGGACCTTACTTATTTAATGATGTATCCCCACTGCTCAGCCCAGAGTTTGTCCCACAGAAGATTCTCAATTAGAGCTTACAGAATTGATGAATGAACAAAGAATGAAGAAAAATTTTAGAGGTGTGAGATAGAGAGTGAAACCTGGAGACTGGGCAGGAACAAGAGGTTTAGAAAATTAAAGAATGTTAAAGTAAGAATATTTTTTAGAGATTATTTAGCTCAACACTTTAATTATACAGATGAAGAAGTTGAGGCTGAGAGAGGTGAAGAGGCTTGCCCAAGGTGATACGGCAGGCCAGCAGTTGTTTCCATTTGAAGAGAGTAAATGTGTCCAATTAGGACTTAAGGTTATTCTCACCTCTTCTCCTCCCTGTCACTGCTTCATTTCTCAAGGAAGGATGAAGGGACATAGAATTCATTCCTTTATTTTCTCCTCATATTGATGGAGCATATATCATGTGCCCGACTCTTTTTCCAGATCTAGGAATATGCAAGTCAACAAAAGAGACCAAAACCCCTGCCTTGGTGGAGTTTACATATTCTGGCAAGGGAGACATGCAATAAAGTAAAATAGATAATTATATAGTTAGTTAGAAAGTGGTAAGTGAGATGGGAGAATAAATAAAGCTGCAATAAGAAATTGGGAAAGCACACAGGCAGGAAGAGGCTTAGAAAATGAGATCTGTGCAAAAAGCAAAGACCCAAAGGTGGTGAGGGACAAGCTTTGGTGATACCCAGGACAAGAGCGCCCAGGCGGAAGGAATTGCAAGGGCAAAAGCCCTGAGGTGGGAGTGTGCCTTCAGCAAGGGAGCCGGAGTGGACAAGGGGTGAGCAGGAAGGGGCGAGGGGAGAGAGGTAACGTCTGGGCCCTTGGAAGCCATTGGGAGGCTCTGAGCTGGCCAGGGGCCTGTGAGTTCAGCAGGCCACGCTGACTGCTGTGTGTGAAGAGACTGTAGGGGCAGGGGTGGAAGCAGGAGGCCCGGGTGGGAGACTACAGAAGGTGGGGCCATGGGCAGGGTGGTGGCAGTGGGGCAGTGAGAAGTGGTTAGATTCTGCGTGTGTTTGGAAGAGCTGAAAGGCTTTGCTGATAGACTGTATGTGAGGTATGAGGGAAAGAGGGGCGGTAAGGGTGACTTCCAGCTGGTAGGATGGATGTTTCATTAGCTGAGACAGGGGATACTGTGGGATGAAGAGGTTTGAGAGGGAAGATCAAGAGTTCTGTATGAGCATGTTAAGGGTGAAGTATCTATTTGAAATCCAAGTGTAAAGGTCTAGTAGGCACTTCATATGAAGTTTGGAGTTCGGGGGAGTGATCTGAACAAGAGTTATAAATTTGGGAGTCATCAGCATATGAAAACTACTTAAGGCCATCTGACTATAGGGGGGAGAGGGGAGAGGGACAAAAAGGTCCAAGGATTCAGCACTGCGGCTCTCCAGTATTTAGAGGCTGGGGAAATGAAGAGGAATGAAAGAGACGGAGAAGGAGCAATGGGGTAGGGGAGATCCAGGAGAGTGAGGTGTCCCAGAGGCAATTAAAGAAGGTGTTCAAAAGGGAGAGAGTGATCAACAGTGTCCAGCAAACACCACTGACGGCAAAGTAAGAGGAGGGCTGAGGCTGGATTTGAATTTAGTATTGTGGAGGTTACAGATGCTGTTGACAAGAGCATTTTCTGAGGAGAAATGGGAGCAACAGGCTGACTGAGTGCAATCAAGAGAGAAGGGGAGGGGAGGAATTAGAGTTCTTTTAAGAAGTTTGGCTGAAACAGGAGTAGGGTTGATGGGAGGCTCAACAGAAGTTTTTTGCTTTGTTGTTTGTTTTTCATTTGTTTGTTTTTCACTTTTTAAAATTTTTTAAAAGATACTTTGATTACATAAATGTTACAGAGAAAATATAGGGGATTCCCATATGCCCTGTGGTTTGTTTTTGATGAGAGAAATAAAAGCATACTTGTCTGCAGATAAGAATGATCCAGTGTAGAAAAAAAATCCTTTGGATGTGCTTTGTACGTAAAATAGGAGAGGGGAAGAAGTGAGGGACACTCTTTTCATTCAGTAAAATTCAATTCTACCCAACTTGACTAAATTCAATTAAATTCAACCAATATTTCCAAGAACCTACCCAGGGCAGGGCACTATTCTACAGCCTAGACTGACACCCCCGTCATTGTCTAAGAGGGAGAGTTAACACTAAAGAAAAGATATAATAAATATGCTCATAAATACTAGGCAGAAGCAAAGGTAGAGCGAGGTAAGGGGGGTTGGGAATGCCAGGCATGGTCTGCAGTTTTAACTAGGGTGGGCAGGGCAAGCTTCCTGGGGTAGGTAAGGGAGGCAGCTGTGTCCTTGTCATTGAAAGAGCTTCCCAGGCAGAAGGAGCAGTCGGTGCAAATACTTTAAAGCAGAAACAACATCAAAGAACACCTTAAGAGGAAGAAAAAAATATGTGCACAACTTTCCTTAGCCTTTGTTGTAGTTTATTCCCCAGGGAAAGAAATAAACAAGGAAAGTCCTGCTCGGGTTGAGAGAAGGAAAAGAGATTAGAAGAAAAGAAGGGAGCAGTTACTGCCAAGATCATGATGCAAAATAGGTGAGGAAAACCTTGTGTGAGGAGGAAAAGAAGTTTCAGCTAAACAATCTCACACCGGCTCCTGTCCCCACCATCCTCTTATTATTTTCCTGGTTGGGACACCTGAGCTGGCACTGGCTGTAGGTCTGAGCTGTAGACCCTGCTGTTGGCGTGAAGGACCTGCTGGTCACTGGCAGCCCTGGAGCAGCTCATCTGAGGCCCGGTGCCCTGAGAGCCACGGAGACCTCCCACCCACCCTCCTTTCCTGGCTGGAGAAGCAGGTGGAGCAGGGGGAGGGGGCAAACACAGAGAAGCTTCCAGATTCGTCAGAACTGTTCCCCATTCTTTTCACCACTGGTCCCCATTTGTCTCTTGCCATAAACTGGAATAAAGGCAGTGCTTCTCACTCTTTAATATGCACAAAACACCTGCAGAATATGGTTGAAATGCAGATTCTGATACGGTGGGCCTGGGATGGGTCTGAGGGTCTGAATTTGTAAGAAGCCCCCAGGTGATGTAGATGCTGCTTGTCCTCAGACCACTCTGAGTAATGAGGACTAGGAGGGCTCCTCTCCTTTAATATAGTCTTTGCACAGAAACCTCAGAAGGCAGTAGGATGGTCTCAATTCAAAAAGCATCTGCTTTTTTGGTCTGGTACAGCTTTCCCCATACCTCTACTTTCCATCTTTTTATCATTTTGTCTTTTAAAATAGTCTATATTGTAGTTGGATTTTTTAAAACACGCAATCTGATGTTCTCTGTCTTTTGTGAATGGGAATTAAATTGATATATATTTTGTTTACTAACATGTATTAGAATTTATTTTTTTATTTTTGTATCAATTAACTATTTTATGCACTTATGTTATTGTTGTTTTCTTGTTTTTAAATTTTTATTGTGGTAACATATATACAACACAAAATTTTCCATTTTAACCATCCATGTAAAATTCAGTGATATTAATTACATTCACAGTATTGTGCTACCAATACCACTATCCATTACCAAAACATTTTAAGCTGAACAGAAACTGTGTACCCATCAAGCAATAACTTTCTTCTTCCACATCTCCTCCCCTCCCAGCTCCTGGTAACCTGTTATGGACTCTGTGTCTCTATGTGTTTGCTTATTCTAGGTATTTCATACAAGTGAAATCATATAATATCTGGCTTATTTCACTCAACATGATGTCCGTGTTGTAGCCTGTATCAGAACTTCATTTTTTATGGCTAAATAATATTCCATGATAGGTATATACCACATTCTATTTATCCATGCATCTGTAGATGGACCCTTGGGTTGTTTCCACCATTTGGCAATTGTGACCCTCCTTTCAGGTAGGACATTTCAGGGACCTATAGATCACTTCCCAGTTGCTGAGGGCAAAGGCCAGACCTCTTTTTGGGTAATGTTAGACGTGTAGTTTATTTTATAACATGTATTGGAATTTATGCTTGCATTTTTATATCAGTTAATTATTTATGTATTTTATTTTACGTTACTTTCTCTTGTACCTTTTTCCTTTGAGAACTTGGACAAGGTTTTATTTAATACCCCTTTCCTCCTTTTAGTTTGAAATTTTCACTATTTTCAATTCTGTGTATAGTTATTTTCAATGTTTAATTTCTTTCCACACACCCATATCTGAATCAATGCTATATTATTATTACATAAAAATAAGTTATAATTTTACCTCAGCACCAAGATGTTTTATTTACCTTCTCCCCCACCCCCAACAAAATTAACTCATTGGAATCCCCCCTTCCTATTCACATCCCCACCTTCCCATCACTACCCCCACCACTACCCAACTCTTGGGTTTTGCTGAGATAGTTTAAAACTTTTGGTTCGAGGATATTTAAAAGAGTTTCTCTTAAAGTATCTATCCTTACTTAATATTATGTTACAAATTCTTACCTTTTATAACAAAAGATAGATTAAAAGATAACAATATTCTCTCCTTTCCTTTTTAGCCTTCTCACCTTGAGATCTTTGTTCTGATTAGTTTGGGTGGTTTACTCTTTGAGTCCTTAAATATCTGAAAATGTATTTGTTTGCCCTAATGTGATTATCTTGCCTAGGTATAGCAATCTTAAATCACATCTTTTTTTCTCTTAATGGTACATAACTTCAACAATAATCTGATTCACTTACCTTTATAAATGATCTGCTCTTTCTGTTTGGAAGCTTGGACAATTTTCTCTTCATCCATATAATGTAGGAATTTTTGTTAGGATATGTTTAATTTGTGTCTAATTTTCTTGGCCTCTGCCTGCAGATTATTGCTTACAAAAAACATACTAGGGAAACGGATGTGGCTCAAGTGATTGGGCTCCCATCTACCATATAGAAAGCCCAGGGTTTGTTTCCTGGGGCCTCCTGGTAAAAGGCAAGCTGGCCCATGCAGTGAGCTGGCCTGACCGGAGAGCTAGCCCACACAGAGTGCTGGTACAGCAAGATGATGCAACAAAAAGAGACACAGAGGAGAGACAATAAGAGGCACAGCAGACCAGGGAGCTAAGGTGGCACAAGAGATTGAGTGCCTCTCTCCCACTCCAGAAGGTCCCAAGATCGGTTCCTGGTGCCACCTAAAGAGAAGACAAACAGACACAGAAGAACAAACAGAGAGCAGACAGCAAGAGCAAGACGGCGGGGGGCGAGTGGGGTAGGAGGAGAAATAAATAAAATCTTTATAAAAAACCATACAAAAACAAGCAAGAAAGGAAGGTTGCATATAAAGAGATGTATGGTGAAAGAAAAAACAAAACTCAATACTAACTACCCCCAAAAAACACAGAAGTGACAATAGTAATATCAGACAAAGAAGAAATTGGACCAAAACCATCTAAGAAGTCAAAGAGAAACATTATAATATTATGAAAGTTTTTAATATATGTCTAAGACACAACAGCCATAAAACTTCATGCATCAAGCAGAAAAATAGTTCAATTTCTAAAATAAAACCTCTAGAATTACAAGCATATATTGATATATCAATTAATGTATCGATAAATATGCATTTAATATAGGAGATGTAAATATATAAATATCAGAACTTGCCACAAGGAGAAGATAAATGTTAAAAAAGAACATAAAATATTTGACAATTACAATTTAATTGATATATTTAATTGTACCCTAAGAAAGATAATGTACTTTTTATTATTTCATGTTCTTGGGCAGAGAAAATTTAATGAGTTTGTAAAAATTAGCAATAACTACTCTACCTGGAGCACAAAGAATGCATCCAAAAAAATCCTTGGCTCAAGGAAGACATAAAAAACAAAAACTACAACTTTAAGAAAGTAATGAAAAGAATATCATATAAAATCCAAAGATATCTCAAAAACTAAATTCACCTGTAATATTTATATTACCTTTCTAAAAGCAATTTTCTAATTTTCTAAATTGAAGTAATATTCAATTTAAAATTAGAAGAAGAGCAATAAATAACCAAAAAGTAACCAGGAAAGGGGAATTCATAAAGACAAAAGCTGAAGTTAATGTGACGCAGGAAATGGAAATTATTAGAAAGGATAAATAAAATGAAAAGTTGATTCTTTGAGAAGAACTATAAAATCTATAACTCCTGTGTTAGATGGAGTAGGCAGAAATATATTAAGAATTATAAAAGGAAATACAGCCACAGATATCAAAAAGACTAAGAATTACAAAAGAATATTATGTGCAATTCTAGCAATTTTTAAAAATAAACTAAAGTGAATAGATAATATCCCAACCAAATAAAAATTGTCAATATTTATCCCACAAGAAGAGAAAATCTGAACAGATCGATAACCACAGAAGAGACTGGAAATGTAATTAAACAACCATTTAAAAAGGATCATATAGAACCTCTTTGGAAGGCAATTTGGCAATATCTACCTAAATTACACAGACAAAGCCTTTGAGAGAGCAATTTCATATCTAGAACTTATGCTACAGACTTATCTTTACACATGTGAAATTATATAAATCCAAGGTTATTTGCTGAAACATGTTTAAAATATCAAAGTATTAGAAAAATCCTCAATATCCTAAATGTAACTGGCATAAATTATGGAACAAGATTCAATGGAATACTATGCAGTTGTATGTTCTTTACAAATTATACTTAAGTGAAAAAAACAAGGTTCTGAATAATGTGTATAGTGTATGCCTGTGTAAAAGTGGTGGTAGATGGGAAGGGATATATACGTGTGTGCTCCTATAATCATAAAACATTTCTAGAAGGAGTCACACAAACACACACACACACACACACACACACACTCACTCAGGGAGTTGGCTTCCTAAGATAATGGGAGCTGGAACACCAAGAGACAGGGATGGACGGGCGAATTTTCACTCTGTATTCTTAGATTTGTTTAAACTTTTGAGCCACCTGAATATATTACTCAATCAAAATAGTAAATGAAAATTTAAAGTTACCATTTCCAGACTGATTTTTACTTTACTTCTAAGTAAACATCAAATAAGTTATATCCCATATTATTTTAATTATCTCAGAATGTAGAAAAAGAAAATTCCCTAATTCCTTTTAAAAAGCTGATGTATCCTTAATACCAGATAAAGATTTTTCTTTAAAAAAGAAAGAAAAGCTATAGACAATTTAACAAAGAAAAACAGATGCAGATATTCTAAATAAAATATTAGCAAATGAAATGCATCAAAAGATTAAAACACTATGATCCAATAGCATATGATCCAAGAACAGAAAAAACTCAATATCTGGGAATCTAGCAACCTAACTTATTTCATCAACAAATTAAAGGAGAAATAAGCATATTATATCAACAGCTGCTGAAATGATATTTAGACAAAATTCAGCAGCATTAAGGTTTTTTTAAAAACATCATTTTATGCGGAAAATAAGGAGCAGGATGATATATACAATGTGATAACATATAGGTTTAAAATGCACAAAGCAATAATCTATTGCTTGTGGATACATACATACATATAGTAAAATAAAAAGTCATAGATGGAAAGAATATATGCGGACTTTAGGGGAAAACGAAAATGATAAGCCCCACAATCGTTAACACTAGTGATGAAGAGGGCCCACTCCCGGACTCCCTGCGTCTGAGTCCCAGCTCTCCCACTCAATGGTTGCACGTGTCACTCTGGGCAAGTTGATTCACTTCTGTTCCTCAGCTTTATGTTATAATTTATGATAGAAAGGTTAGTTGTTAGGATTATGGGCTTGTTTATGAGTTGAAACTCATAAAAAGCTTAGAATAGTGTTTCACACAAAATAAGTATTTTCACACAAAATACTTATTTTGTGTGAAACAAATAAGTATTCAATGAACGTTACTTGTATCTGCTGCTGCTGCTATTAATATTGGTATTGCTGTTATTATCATTATTAATTCAGCCTTATCTGGAAATTAAAACCAAAGTCAAAAGCTACAGGCTTAGTTGTAACTAAATAAGAAAAAGTGTAAGAGTACGACCCTTAGTAACAGGAGTGCTTTGAAAAAAGCAAGCAGTCCTTTAGCGCATACACCTTGCCAACTAGTTAAAGCACAGGTTAGTGAACATTTACATACAAGATACCACAAATTCAAGTTAATATACTCAGTCTCTATGTTATCCTTGTAAAGTTGAGTTTGTAAATATGTCTGCTAAGGACAAAGGATTTTCTTACAATATTGAAGATTTGTTTTAATACTTCCAAGGACTGTTGGCTTACAATCTTGAGACTAAAAATGCTTGTTATATGATACTACATTTAAAAGAGTAGTGTGTGTTTACTCAGTAAACACAAACTGACACAGCTGAAAACTGTCAGTCATACAGATTGTTTACCCACCAATCCTATGATATTTAAATCACTCAGTGATCTGGTTCTCCTTAACTAAAGTACAATAAAAGGGTTGTGAACATTTTCTTAAAATGAGCAACACAGATGAAGCATTTCCTGAAAGTTAAAATGTATGTTACAAGTGACAATAAAGGTGAATCCAACATTAATTTTTGAAAACTATGCAGAATCGATGTTCCTTTCACAGGTCCGTATTCTTAGAGACATCTTAGAAAGCTGAAGGGCAGGCCTTCGCTCACCTCTGCAGGCTCTCCTCTCTTCACTCTCACCCTCATCTCCCTCTTTTGCTGCACTAAACTATTTCCAGTACCCTTGGTGTGACCTGTTCTCTTCACTTTCAAGTTTTTTCCCATGGTATTCCCTCATCCTGGATCCGTCATCCATTCCATCATCCACTGGCCAACTCCTACTAATGTTTCAGGTACCTGCAAGGCTTCATAAAACTTTCTGTTGTAAAAAGAAATAAAACACAATAGAGTTACTACCGCTAAGAGATTTAAAATGGAACAGGGAGTTCATTCTGAAGATTGCTCTTATGCAAACCTCAGCCAGATATCACAAACTGCCAAACTTTGAAAAGCCTCAAGCAACAATGCCCCTCAAAACCCTAAGGGGATACAGATACCAGAAACAAACCAAAAGATAAAGAGCTCAGTAAACTCCCTAATCTGAAGGACTATTGGAGCACCCCAACTAGCCACCAACCACAAACAATTTACCTAATCTTTTCCTTTTTCTTTAAAAGCCCTTGCCTGGAAGCACCAAGACAGGGCATGTTGCTTTGCAGCCTAGTTTGTTATTTCTTGGTTGACAGTACATGGCATCAGAAATGGGATGCGAAGTAACCACCAACCTGACTCTGGAGCCACGGTTGGATTCGAGCACAGTATGGGCAAGAGTCTATGGTCTCCCGAATGGCCCTGAGTTCCTGTCAGTGAGTCCCTGTGGCTCCAAACCTCCCTCTTTTTGGTTGAGGTTCTGGCCTTTCTTTGTATGTCTTTTGGTAAAGGGCATTTTGAGCTTTGGTCCTTTTGGTTTGGGCTGGTGGCAGCAGTCCTTTTTTGTGCTTGCCCTTTTTAGTATACAAAGAAAATTTCCTTGTCTGTTGAGTACTTGGCTGGGACTTTAAACATTCTCACTTTGGTATTGATCTCTTTTCAGTGGAGGGATAACTCATTAATAATCCATTTGACCTATGTTCTGACTGTGATCAAATAATTATTTGGTGGGCACAGGATGGGCACTTAAATGCTATTAGAGCACCCACCACCCTTTGATGAGAAACTTTGGCCTCCAAAGAACAAGGCTCCTGTAAAAGGATAAGGTGGTCACATGCGAGCTCGATTGACACAAGGTCACCAGGCACTTTCAAGACAATTTCCATGAAACTAGGGTTACGTGGTCATGGGTCAGACAACTAGAACACAGGCTGTCTGCCAGGTAAAACAAGTATCCTGTGACAGGCACACTTAAACCATCGCACTTGCCCAAAACCCAGACAATTCCTCTCAGACTTAGGATTTAGAATTGCTCACAATCAGAACTAACTAAAAGAATGGGTTCCAATCCATTTAAGAACTCTAATGGTGCACTGCCATCTAGCACACCAGCTGGTTTCATGTACAAAAATTATGGTCCTGCCTCCTGTAAATTCTTATCTCACTGAACCTGGCACACTAGAGAAAATCCTGAATTAAAATGGCCATAATGGGGACCTTTTGATATGCCTAAATAGATATATTTGCACAGTCAACCAGAAAATAGAGGCTCTAAAACTAAGCAACCAGAATGGGATACTTATTTTAACTGGTACTTGACACTTCCAAACGTATAACTAATTCTAAAATTTCCTCTCTTCATGAAATAAATACTAAATTAACAAAGACTAAAAGAGTCTTATCAAAGCACATTATCAAGCTTGAACAATTATCCAGAATTCCTGACCAACTGTTCTAACCCTCCTTTAGACCCCTCTTGTCCTCTCCTCTATGTCCTAGCTTAGCCTAACTTCTGATACTGAGCAAAAGTGAGTTCTTTTCTTCTGATGTGCCTTAAAAGCCACAATGAGGCACACTGGGGTTTCAAAAAGAGAAACAGTTTATTTGGTTGTGCAAATAAAGGAGCACATTGACCTAATGGCCTGAAACTGCTTCTCTAAACTGCAGAAATTCTATCGTTTTATAATATCAGGGAGCTAATGAATAATTGGGGTGGAGCTAGACACAAGTTCCTTCATTAATAACCATTAAGAGGCTAAATAGGATGGGAACAGGTACCAAACTAGGGTGAGTCACAAAGTTACAATCATTATCAGAGATGAAGGTTCTGGGACAGGAAAGTACAGAGTAGAGGTCAGTCTGGATATTTCCATATGGATATTAAACAGGAGGTTGGAATGGCTACCATCACAATAGTAAGCATACACAAGGGTGAGCCTAATCTATGAACAAGGGTAGGGTCAATCTAGATTTATCATCTCAATAATAAGTATACACAGGGTGAGCCTAAGTCTGGAGTAACCATAAACAGGAGTTAGATTGGTTTAGAATGACCATCACAATAGCAGGTCTAGGCTAAATCCAGCCAGTTTCAGCAATTTCAGCTAATAACATTTGCTATTTTTTAATATAAAGACATCTGTATAATGATTTTTGTAATCATAATTATTTGTTCACTCTTAACCTTTGGTTAGACTTCCCTTCTATAGTGATAAATTTTCCCAAATGCTACTGAAGATCCAGTAGGTTTTGCAAAAAGAATTTAATCTCATCAGTCAGACTTATTGAAGCAGGTTAGTATAGGTAAGGGGGAAGGCGGCTGAGGCCTGGCAGACAACATGGCCAACAGACAACATAGCCAGCAGACCACATGGCCATGAGACCCCTCCTGGAAACCTCCTGAGTTGAGGTTTCTCCTGTGAGACCCTGGGCAGGAGAATCCCATTTGGCTTCAAAGGAAAGCCCTGGTTACCCTCAAAAGGCCTCACCATTGGCCCCCTGAGAACTTACAGGTGGGGCAAGTGATCAGAAGAGCAAACAGCTGGGCCCCTCCCCCAGCATTATGAAGGGGAGGAGGAAAGACTTTAAAACAGCCTGATCTGGGGCCCCACACATGCATCTCTCTCTATAGTACGCCCATGGTCCATGCCTCAGACCATTTACCTTTCTCGTTTTCTTTTTTCTTAACAAATTCTTTACTCCCTTGCCTGCCCTAAGGTGTGTCCTTAAATTCTTTTATGCAACATAAGCCAAGAACCTAGAAGCCCAGAACTCAGAATCATCCACCAGCATATTTGGTGAGCCAGACAGGAGAGGCAAGTAAAGCTTCCTGACCCCCGCCAAGGTCTGGTGAGTCTAAATATTTAATTAAAGCCTGTCTGTGCCCTCTTTTGTTTTATTAACAAGGCCAGGAGCCCCAAGACTCACACCCTGGGCTGTGCTGGGAAGTTTGTTTCTTACTCAGCTCCTGAAAGGCCCTGAAGTTCCTCTTAATCCATTACCTCTGGAGCCCCTGAGGCTGTTTGTCTGTAAGCTGCAGATCAGTCTCTGCTTCTTAATTGCCTTTTAATGTTGGTTTTAACTGTGGAACTCAGTCCCTGGGAGTGGCCATGAGATGAGCTTACTCATGGCTATCCCCTAAAACCTCTGAATAGTAGGCTAAAGAAAAGTTCCTAGCCAGTCCTTTCCTAGGGTCAGTCTGGCTTGGGTGCTTCAGTCTGGGAGCTGGACCCAGACATCCCCAAGACGCTAGACATAGACATAAGACTATGCCTAGAGACATAAGACTCCCAATCCCCAGAACGTGGGGACATCAAGCAGAGCTCCTCACCTCCAGGATGCTGGTTCGGCTAGCAATCTATTCACCCAGGTCTAGCAGAGCAGTGGGATGCCACCAAGATGGACAAATGTGTTTATCCTCGCCTAGGATAATGGGCAGCTTCTAATTGGGACAACTTGCCTACTGATGGTTTAAAAAGGAAGAGGCTAATCTTTTCCTGCCATACCATGTGGCCTCAGTACAGCCAGGAGAAGCCTCTGCATAGGACCCTGAATTCCAGTTAAACTTGTGTAAGAGGGAAGGAGAGGACAGACAGATCTGAGGGCCTGAGACCACATGGTCGTGTCTCCTTAAAGGGATGAGGAAATGCACTACCAAACTAGTCAATTAAATGCTCAGGGAAATTTACTCAGAGGCAGGACAAAAACCCAGCCTTATTTCAAGGAAAGCTGGCAGAGGCAATAAAAATACTCTCTTGGTAGATCCTAACTCTAGAGAAGGCCAAATCCTCCTAAGAAGTCCAGTCTGCCTCAAAAATCCTTAGAAAGCTGCAGAAATTTTCCCTGGGCCCCCAAACTTCCATTAACTCTTTTAGAAACAGTCTTCACAGTTTTCAACAATCAAGATCGAGCCAGCGAGGAGAAGCAGGTAAGGAGGGGGCAGGCATAGAGCCCAGAAATAGGCTCACCTTTTAACTGTGCATGTTAAAGACACCGTCACATCAGGGTTTCCCAAATCCAGGCTCCCCAGCAGCAGGAATCTGGCCCCAAGCTGCCTCCCCACACAGACTGCTGGGGCCTTGCTCCAGGGGAGGATGGAAGTGGCTTGAAGCCAGGAGGCCTCAGGTGACCCTTGACATGGCAGGTAAGTCGTTAATTTCTTAATTAACATGAGAGCCAATTACTCAGTCCTAGCCTGCACTCCAGACCTCTCCTAGCCTGGGTTGTGCCTAATAAGGGCAGTGAATGGGGAATCAAGTTGTAGGCCATTTATTAAACCTCTCCCCTGTAGAATAAGGAACCTCTTCAAATGCCATCAATTAAGATAGAAAGGTTCCTGGCTATTCCTAACTCCCTGCCTATTCCCTTCCATCACTCCAATCCTTCCAGTGAAAAAGACTTGCAGGGCTTTACCCCTTGTGGGAGGCAACTAATGGGATGCAGCCCCCAGAACAGCCCCAATTCATGTCTCACCAGGGGCAGGGCTTCTCTGGACCTCTTAGCTCTGTACTTAGCAGCTGCCCAGGGATTTTCCAGGAGGAACGAAGCTGGAGGGTCCGGCATGAGGTTTCTGCCATGGACGGACACTGGGAGCTTTGTGTTTAGGTGATTCTAAAAGGAGGTCTTTCCCTAAGCTAAGTAAGTGTAAAATTCTTGTTTCTGTTCTAATCTGTGCTCACTTTAACTTTGCCAGTCTGCTCATGACTAGGAACTCATAAATCAGATGTGGGTTCGCCTGTTACAAATTGAATAATGGTAAAAGGTAACTTAAAAATGAGTCTTTAAATTTCAATACCATCTTGCAATTAAATTTGATGTATAAAAGAAATCACAAGTGGAATTAATTCAACTGCTGGAAAAGCAGAAAAACTTAGCAACATTAATGTTACTAATTTAAATTGTTTTAGTTGCTTAGTTAATAAACAAAAGTGTCCAATTTGTTCTAAAGTAAAAACTTACTGGAAACTGTAACTAAGAGTTAAGGTCATTATATAGATGCCTTTATGTTATAAAATAGCAGAAGGATAATATCTGAAATTGCTATAACTGGGTGGATTTAACCTAGACCTACTACTGTAATGGTAATTATAAACTGAATTTACCTGTTTATAGTTACTTCAGGTCTAGCCACACCCTTGCTTATGCTTGCTATAGTAATGGTAATTATTAACTGAATTTACCTTTGTTTACAGTTACTTCAGGCCTAACCTTACCCCTGTGCATGCTTGCTATTGTGATGGTAATTCTAAACTGAGTTTCCCTTTGTTTATGGTTACTTCAGGTCTAACCTTACCTTTGTGCATGCTTGCTAATGTGATGGTAATTCTAAACTGAGTTTGCCTTTACTTCAGGTCTAGTTCACCCTTGCTTATGCTTATGGTTATTTCAGGGCTGGCCTCACCTTTGTGGTGGCAACTACACTATTATCCCCTGTTTGTAACTTGGCAACTTCTGCCCCTGATGGCTTGGGGAAAGGTAAATTTGAGACACCCCTGTCTCCTGTCCTTCCACTGGTGTTAATAACCCTGCTTTCTCTCATGGCTATCCAGACGCAGACTAGATTGCTACCCAGTGGAATTCTCGACACTTGGGGTTGGATGTCCACTCTTCCAGTCCAGTGACCGCTGTCCTGTTATCTCTGAGGTCTGGAGAGTGGAGGCCTCCCACCTTGAGTGCTGAGGTTCCTAAAAGCAGCAAGTCATGCAAGAAACCAGGTTTCCCTGAAACTTCAATGACCTCAGTGAGTATATACTGGAATTAGTGTTGCTCATCCAAGGTTGTCAAAGTCAAAATTGGAAGTAAGCAAAGCTCTGAAGTAAAGGAAAATGTTGTAAATTGCATTTTAAAGCATTGAGAACAATTTGGTTATAAGCCAATAACCAAAAAATGGAAATTCTTGGGCAAAACTACATGGTCACAGTGTAGAGTAATTAGAAATAGCCTTCCAAGAGATCATTTACAGGTAAACTTATTTTGTAAGAGAATGAAAATTAACATCAGTGAGTTGTGTATTTGTATCTAACTCTGTGTCTGCCTATTTGCTCAGTGTGTGTCTTCATACATCAGGATGGTAATATCAAATTAACAAATGAAAATTCTTAAAAGAGTTCTACCCATATTGTTAAAAATTAAATATGCAGTTATATATGTGAACGAATATTTCTGGAGTACAAATTAGGCTAAGCAGGATGGGAACGTCATATAGAAATCTGAACAGAGAAACTGTTGGGAAAGGGAAAAGGTTTTTCCTAAGCTCTTTCACCTACCCGGCCCCCCAGAACCTTCTCTTTGCAAGAGCTATGAGGAAAGAGCTAGGTGTGGCAGATTTAAACTCTGTCTTCTAGGCTGGGGAATTAAGAATCACAGTTTATCCTGAAATTCCCCAATTTAAACCTTTTAATGGCCTTAAAATAAGGGTGGTTACTAATCCTATTACCAAATTTCAGTAAGTAAAAGAAAAGTCCTTGAAAGCTATGAAAGATCTTTTCTAAATTATGATTAAAACAAATTAAACAATTATAATATATTCCAGAACTTAGCAGTCAGTATGCTTTAAAGATTATTCACAATTTTAGAATTTTATGAAAGAAAAAGAGGTTTTAGCCTCCTGTGAAGGAAGGAAAAAAGAATGCTTCCTGCATAAATTATAATAGTTTCAACTTTATTTAGCTTGGATGTTATCTCCTTAGGTATACAGAATACCAATTAAATAAATTAGCATTATATGTATTAAATCTTTAAGGTGATGAGAACTGTAAGTTCATGTTTAATGAAATTAAGAAAAAAGATAAATTTCATTGGTTACTAATTGTAATTTAATAAGCTTATTTAAAGGTAAATTAACTTCTGGTTAATTATAAGAAGTTTGTAAAATCATCTTCTAAACTGAAGCATTTAAATGGCTAATTCCAGGAAGCCATTACTAAATAAAAACTTAAATTGATATTAATAACAAAAAGTAACTTCATAACAGGGAAATCTGTTAGAGGCTACCTCAATCTGCATATTAATGTGGTGGTAAGGAAAGATAATCTTAATTCCATTGGGAATTTTATGTTTTCATAAGATAATTGAGAAAGTAGTTCCTTCTGTATTGTTAATTAATGTCATCATGATCAAGGTGTAGAAGTAAAAAGCAAAGCACTGAAATAGTTAAGCTGATTTGATATGTCATACATTGCATTGCAAGGGTTTAGAAAGTGCATAAAAATTAAAAGAGAGAGACTTCAGCATTGTCAAACTCTCTGTGCAGTCAAACCAGGCCTTCAGTACACTGCACGGCCCCTCTCCATTTGAGTTATTGGCCAGAATGGTCACTACAATCCCTAAAAACAATAAAGGTATGTACCACCATCTCTTGTTATGCTCCTGAATGGACAGTACATTGCAGTTTCAGACTCCTGCAGCAGCCAGTGAAGGCTAAATATGGCCAGATATACAATGGACATTGCCTCCAGACCAGCTCCATTTCATAGTGCCAAAGGGCAGTATGCACCAGACTGGGAAACACTGGAGACTTACCTTTCTAGCTTCCCTCTAGGGTCAACAGTGCTGCAGCATATTGGTTGTGTGAAGGGCATACCAAGTGGAGCAATGGTTACTAGAATGATGTGAGTAGCAAACACGCAATTGGCATTATGGCCTGTTCCCATGAAGAGACCATATGTATGGTATTGAAAACCTGGAGCTTAGATCTATTAACGGCAGCTCAAAGAAGAACTTGGGCATCGATTAGTATTAAGTACTGTATATTCCTGATGGATATGATGATATCTTTTCTATTCTAGATCATATGCAGAGGGATATTAAACATGCTAAAAGACTTGTCAAACTTAATTCGTTTTCTAAGTAGTTAATGAACATGCCTATAAGATAAAAGAATGGCTCTCTTAAGTACTGTCTTTATTTTGCTTGCGGTAGCAGTTTGGCATTATTTATGAATTTCAAAAATAGTTATTGGATTATGTTTGTAAACTGGTCTGTCAGAGGTATCACTTTTGATTGATTAAATTATGATTAGGACTTTGATTGGGCCATGTCAGTAGGGCATTGAGTCCCCACCCACCAACGGGCGAGGACTCACAGAGAAAAGACATGGCAAAGGTCAGAGGTGGAGTTTTGATGGCTGAGTTTTTGAGCTGGAGTCCTGGGAAGTAAACACACAAAGGAGCTTGGTTGTGAGGAAGGAGAGAAAAGAGACGAGCCGTACACCTGATAGTCTACAACTGGTCTTGTGGAGAGAACAAAGTAGCTGAACCTAGAAAGAATCGAGCACTGGGGGAAAAGATAAAGCCTAGAGAGCCTGACCATGGAGCCTTAAGAGGAAGAGGAAGGCTGAACATCAGCAGCCATCTTGATCCAACACATGGCAATAGACTGGAGAGGGAAGTAACTTACACTTTATGGCCTGGGAACTGTAAGCTTCTACCCCAAATAAATACCCTTTATAAAAACCAACCAATTTCTGGTATTTTGCATCAGCACCCTTTTTGCTGACTAATACACTTGCCATATGCCTATCTTGTTGTTGCCTATACTGTCTTTGTGAATTTGTCTAGGGAACTGCATCTCTTCATACCTCTCCTAGCTGTCCTAAGCATAACCACTGCTGTGAGAACTGGGGTTGGCAGTTTAAACCCAAACCCAGCAGGTCTACCACAATCTCTCCCTAGAGTTAGCCAATAGCATAAAAGAACTCAAGGAAGAATGCTGTTTCCCATCAACTTTGGGAGGATGCAGCCTCTGAAGGCACCTGGCCTTTCTCACTGTCATGGTCCAATATGTCACGGTTGGCCCCCTTTTTGACCTGCTTATCACCATCTTCTTTATCCTTTTAAGTAGGACCATGTATCTTAAATTCTAACTAAGTTTATTTCTTCCAGAATCAATGCTTTATTAGTCATGCAGGGATTTCATCCAGTTCCACCAAGGGTGCTAGACCCATCTTCCTTCAATTGCAATAGAATAGCCAGAGGGTTTTACACCTTTTCAGGTAGGCCTGCTCCCCCTAACCAGCAGGAAGTAGCTACAGAAGAATGACCATCACCCTTCAGCACCCCTTTTAGAATAAGGGAGTAAACTCTCTGGGGGAGGCGGAGGGGGGGAGTTCAGGCAGGTTAGTATAGTAAAAGGGGGAAGGTAGCTGAGGTCCAGCAGACAACATGGCCAACAGACAACATGGTCAGCAGACCACATGGCCGTGAGACCGTCCAGGAAACCTCCTGAGGGATCCTGTGAGACCCCGGCCAGGAGAATCCCTTTCGGGTTCAAGGGAAAGCCCTGGATACCCTCAAAAGGCCTCACCATTGGTCCCCTGAGAACTAACAGGTGGGGTAACCAATTAGAATAGCAAGCAGCTGGGGCCCCTCCCCCAACATTATGAAGGGGGAGGAGGAAAGACTTTAAAAAGGCCTGACCTGGGGCCCCACACACGTCTCACTCTGCAGCATACCTGACATCCACGCCTCATACCGTGTACTTTTCTCGTTTTCTTGTTTCTTAATAAACTCTTTACTCTCTTGCCTACCCTATGGCGTGTCCTTAAATTCTTTTATGTGACATAAGCCAAGAACCTAGAAGCCCAGAACCCAGAGTCTTCTGCCAGCATTATGATAATTCTCAAGTCTTGATCATATTAACTTTGAAAACTCTACCCTTTTCATTCTATTTTTATTAACAGCCTGTCAGAAGAACTAAGCACCAATCTAAAACATAAACAACTAAATTGGGCTACAATGGAACCAAATGATTTAGTAAATCTTACAGATTAATTAGATCACACCTTTAAAGAGGCTGAGAAAAAGAATTCCTCCCAAGATAAAACAGCACAAATACAATTAGCACAAACCATGAGCTTCCAATTACAGCAGCTAAATGAGCCCCCAATGAACCATTTAAGGCACCAGGGTTCAGGGTGCTGGTACTTGTAATTACTGTAAACAACCTGGACGTTGGAAAAGAGACTGCCCAAAACTATCTAAAAACAGCTTAATGCTCTTTGCCCACTAATAAAAGCAAGGTACCTTTCAAAGAGACTACTAGGGCTGCACTGGGGTTATGGCAGAGGTTTTTCCAATTGTCCACATCACCTCTTTAGGCGAAATAGATCTGATAATTGGAAATGAGGGTATATGGGCTCTAATAGCTACCGAGGCTACCTTCTTTGTCTTAAATCCCATGCCCTCATTCACCCTCCTCTCCAGAGTACAGAAACAATTCAAATGGTGGGAATCTCCAACAAACCTATGACTGTTTTAAAGGCATCCCTATTCCCTTGAAATTGGGGCCTTTACAAGGCACTCATCAATTTTTGTTAGTCCTCTCTGCCCCGATTCACCTTCTGGGAAGAGATTTCCTTGGGTTATTTCAAGCACACATACCTTTCTCCCAAAAGGGGGAAATTAATTTGGAACTCTTAGAACCAAATTCAAGAGACCAGGATAAGGAATTAAGTCCCATACATATTCCCATCCTTTCAAACAAACAAAATCTAAACACCACCCTCTTTTAGATGCTATTCCAACCCATTTATGGTCCACATCACCTACAGATATGGGCCACAATTTTTCTGCGCCACTCATCTCTGCCCCAGGGCCTCCTCCTTGACCTTGACTGAATCCAAAGCATTCTAACATTCCCTTCTCCCAAGACCAAACATCACTTAAAGACGATTTTTAGGCCTTACAGGATGTTATACAAATTGAATTCCCAATTTTTCTTTGATGGCTCAACCTTTATATGCCTTCTTTGAAGCTAAATAAATTGAGCCCCTTATTTGGGATGAAACTAGTCAAAATTCCTTTAAGGAACTAAAGCACACTTTGCTCAGAACTCCCACTCTGGGGCATCCTAATTACAAATTACTTTTTTCCCCCTTCTCTGTGAAAGAGAAGGGAGCACCTTTGGTTTCCTTGCACAAAAGCATGGAGACCACAACATATTTCTAGAATATTATACCAACAATTTGATTGCCACAAACAACTTATCTAGACTTTTTCCTTAAAAACCCTTGCCTGGAAGCACCTGGACTGGACACGATTTGGGCTACTTCCTCAATCTGTGCTCCCTGAATTGCAATTCTAACACCCCAAACTGTCTTTGTTCCCTTGCAGCTTGGTTTGTTATTTCTTGTTTGACACTGTGAAGTCCTAAGAAGGCTCAAGAGGTTTGTAATTTTTTCATTGGGTTTTTTCGATGTGATAATTGCTTATTTACAGTTTTGTCACTAGAGTGTAAGTTCCTTGAGGACAAGAGCTATGTCTTTTCTACTGCTTTATTCCCATTGCCTAGCACATTGCCTGGTTTTTACTAGGAATTCAATTTATATTTGTTGAAGGAAAAGAGGGAAAAAAAAGAGAGAAAAGAACTAAAATTTAGTTTAAAGAAGGCAAAGTTTGATATTTCAATAATATGTAGGATAACCATATATCATTTATTGCTCAAATGGGACATTTTTGAAGGTGAAAGGAGACAATAAGCATAGAAAGTGACTTATCTTGGGCAAATGGAGAATGATATTGACTAAATATTCTATTCTATGCTGCTACTCATTCCCTAGTGCTATTTCTTCTATGATGATTGCTGTCCATTTTTTTTTGCCTTTGTTTAGCTGGCAATCTCCTTGCTCAGCATTCAAAACCCATCTTTATTATCATTTCTTTGTGAAGTTCTTCTTCCCTGATCTCCCCCAGGCAGAATTGACCATTCCCTTCACTATTGTATGCGTGTGGCTTTCTGTAATGGGATCTTAGTATCTGGCATATTTTATCCCCTTCAGAGATTTTCCTAAAACAGAAGTAGTGATCCCAGCTACAAGTCACTTATACAAGAGGAAATTTATTACTTTTAACTAAAATACATCTGTTACATAGGAATATTAGCTGAATGGTTTTCAAACGGTGGTTTTGGCCCCTGGAGGACATCTGACAATGTCTGGAGACTTTTCTGTTGTTACAACTGAATGGGTGGGGATGGTACTGGCTTCAAGTGGGTAGAGACCAAGCATGCTATTAAACATTCTGAAATGCACAGGACAGCCTCCCACAACAAAGAAATATCTGGTCTAAAATGTCAATAGTGCCAAGGTTGAAAAATTCTATTCTAGGTCAACAAAAAAAGTTCACTGGTGGTATAGGATTTAGCGAAGTGTGATTTTCTCTTACTGTTCTCTTCTTCCAACTTCTGCATAATGATCTATGGTCTGGTATCTGCCCCCTAAAATGTGGCCTAGAGTGAACTCAAAGGCTGTTGCTTTGATGGTGTATTCATCAGCCAAAGGGGTGCTTTTGCAAAGAACCAGAAATCTGTTGGCTTTTATAAAGGGTATTTATGTGGGGTAAAAGCTTACAGTTACAAGGCCCTAAAGAGTCCAAATCAAGGCTGCTTTCTGGCCAAAGTCAGCTGCCACATGTAAAATGGCAAAATGGCAGGCGATCTCTGCCTGGTCTCTCCTTCCTTCTTCCTCTTAAGCCTCTGTGGGCCCAGCTTCTTCCAATCTCAGCTGTAGGCTGGCATAGGACTCATCTCTCAGGGCTTCCTATATCAGTCTGGCATAGGGCCCATTTCTTTCCAGGCCTTATCAGCTGCTCAGCTGCTCTGTTCTCTTCAGCTGCAAACTATCAGACAAATGGCTCGTCTTTCCCTGGCCTTTAGCTGTTTGAGCCTTCTCTCCTCTGGCATCTATGGAGCTCTCTCTCTTCCTGTGTCTTCTTGAGTGAGTGTCCATTTATATCAGCCCACCAAGTGGGCAGGGACTCAACCCTGAGTCATGGCCTGCTGACATGGTCAAATCAAAGGCCCTAAATTGATTTTAAAGTAAACTTAAAACCTTTGAGTTTAATACAGACAAAGGGTATCACACCCAGAGGGACAGACCAGTTTACAAACAATCTCTCTTTTTGGGGATTCATAAATAATCTCAAACTGCCACAGATGGTGACACAGAAAACTGTTTTTTCACCCTGTGCTTGAGTTTATTTGTTCAGATCAATTTTATAGTCTCTAAAGAATTGGTAGGCTTCATACAAAATAATTTCTGGCCCCTAATTCAGTGATTAGTCTCATTACATGATATAATTGCTCTTTCAACTGCTGGCAAATAAGAAGCAGATGGTGAAATGAAAGCTTTGGACTATGGGCCACCATTTCCAACATTGGAGGAAGTTACTAACAGGCATGGGAGAGAACTGGGAGATTAGAGGAATCTGCTCCTTATAATTTTACTGAGAAATGCCCCAGGGCTATTTTCCTAGATATAAGGCAGCGTTGTTATTCCTTCCTAGAATTTTAGAACAGCATACGCTAAATGTTGGTAAATTCTCTTTGCAATATGTTTGTGTCCTCCAATGCTTGTTCCACCATTATACCTTTATTGTTGCTTTTAGCCCAATATTTAATAACTATCTGGTTATGTGATAGTCTGCTCTATAGACCTTGATTTCCTTGATGTAAGAGCTACATCTCCTCCTGCTGAATAATTATGACAAGGCTAATTTGAAGCCAGGCCCCAATGAGAACCCCAAATTAAACTAGTAACTAAAGGAAGAACAGGGAATCAAGGTTTCAGTTTCAAGCTTGGGTCAGTCAGGATCCATGTGAAGAGGTCAAGCACAAAGAAGATCAGAGCTTTGTTACACCAAAATCAGTCACACTGAAAGTCAGAGTGGGAAGCTGTCAATAAGAAATCTAATTTAGGGTTATAGGGAGGCTGACAGTGGAACCATTGGCAGAAAGGAGTTTAGGGTAGAGGGAGGGCCTTAAACCAGGCCACAAAGGATAGCATCTTTTTTTCTTCTTTATCCAGATGCAAAGATTGACTCATGGCACCCAATCTGCCTGCTTCTCCAGAAAGTTCTGATCTTTCAGTCAGTAAATAAAAAATGCTATTGTATACCTACTATGCTGGGCACCATAATGGAACTAGTGTTAGAGTAATGAACAAAAGAGAAGCCTTACCCTAAACAAAAGAATTTACATACACACACACAAAGGAGCTAATATGCCATATATTCAAACGAGGTACTTGCTGGGGAAGTCCAGATTGAGAGTGGGGATGGAGGAATGGATGTGGTCTCCAGAAATTTTTGCCCCTGAATTTCGTCCCAAATTTGTCTAAAGCCAAATCTGAAAGTGGAACCTTGATTTATGGACATGATCATTTCCCCTTCCCCTAACCTCTAACAATGACTTTCATTGATGGAATTAAGACCAACAACAAGTTCAGGCTGATATGTCATTGCTTGTTTTACAGAGATATATGCTGCCCCTCCCCTTTTTTGCTTTTAATTTCTTCTTCTCTCTTGTAGTTGTGTCTCTATGGGAGATCATATGAAGAGATAGTCTTGTCCATCCACATGAAGGCTAGGGAAAGATGCTAAAAATCACTTTAAATCTGTCTTCTGTCCTCAGAACAAAGGCATACAAGGATTAGGAGAGTCAGTTTCTTTCAAAGCCTCAGAGAAAAGCTGAAGGGAATAATTAATGTAAGCCATTCTAATGACTCATTTGGCTTGACTTGAAAGCATTGCATGATTATGAAAACAGGAGGATGACCTGGATTCAGAAAGAGGATATTGTATGC
>JAQZBX010030669.1:0-26681 GCA_029593785.1 Cabassous unicinctus | reverse complement strand
AAAAAAAAAAAAAAAAAAAAAGATCCTAAGCATAGAACCAGAGACTTACAGTTCTGACCTACAGAATTGTGATATAATTAATTTGTGTTGTTTTAAGTTACTAAGTTTATGGTAATTTGTTATAGCAGCAACAGAAAACAAATACAGTTACCTTCTGATTTAACTGGCGCTTCAGTGTCTTAAGCCAAAGAAATGGCCAGAGCTAGGAAGTTCATGGCACCACATGTCTATTTTCCTGTGTCATTGAATAATTACCTTCCACCTGTGCAGCCCTGACATTTCACAGATATTTCCCGCACATAATTTCATTTGATCCTCTCAGTGAAGTGTGGTATTATTCTCCACATTTCACAAAGGAGGAAACAAATTTAAAGAAGCAAGTGATTCACTCAAGGTCCCACAGAACTGCAATTGCAAGCCAGCTTTCCTACTTCCAAATCATAAGCTTCTTTGCCGCAGTCCACAGCTGCCTTGGTTTCCCAAAACGTCTGTTGACTGAACCCAATTACAGCTGTTCAACAGCATGGGCTATCTTGTGAGGTAGCAAGCTCCCTGCTGCTGTGAAATGGCCAAGTAGAAGCTGGTTCACAATTTATTTGGGATGCTGAGGAAAGAATTCCTGCCATCAGTGGGAGGATGTTGGTGGGTGCCTTCTAATGCTTCTTTCAGTTTGGGTTCTACAGTTGGAAGTGGGATAAGCTTTTGATGCTGCAGTTCAGACAAGAGAAAGCCCCCTGGGAACTGGATTGTCCAGGAGGAGCATTTGCAAGGGAGGTGAGATATGAGCTAGGAGTTGGAGAATAAGGAGGACTTAGAGAGAATGGCTGTGTTTGGATTTCTGGGTGATTGCAGGGTGTGTCTTTTGCCCACGCCTTCCCACTCCAGTTGCTTTAGTAGAAGTTGCAGGCAGAACTGGGTCAAACATGCAGTTTGTATACCCCACAGTCTCTAGGCTGCCCTCCCCACCAGCCTCCAAGTCCATCCTGGTGGCTGAGGTTGTCCAATGCTGTTGCCTGCTGCTGCAGCCAAAAGCAAAGTGGTGGGAGAGAAGCAGGGTAAGGGAAATACACAGGCCGAGAATAACTTCCCACCCTGCCTACTTCCTGTGGCTTCCCCGCTAAACCCCACTGTTTTTCTTCTTAACTCTTTTTGTCTTTCTGTGGGCGGAAACCTAACAGCCCATCTTTGGAAGGCAGATTTCCACCTAAAACTGACACTGTCCTATCAAAGGTTCCTTGGCTGTCTCCACTTGCCCTTCCTGAGCCTGAGGTGTCCCCCTCAGTCTTCTTCCCTGGATAGCTGAGGGGACTTAACAATGTGTCTTCCCAAACCAGAACTCTCCTGGGAGCTGCAAGAGGCAGTAGAAGCCACTTCACTCCCTTCCTTCCCCTGCATGTCTTGGAGAGCTGTTTGGTTCTGGAGCTCCTTCTGACATACTGTGTGTCCACATGCCATTCCAAGTGCTGTGGGATGTCCCAGAAGTGTTGGCCTAGCCAGCTTCCACCCGGGAGGGAGCATGACATCGTGGAGGGAATTGGAGCCAGAATTCGAGAATTTATTTAAAACCTACTGTGTGCCTGGCCCTGTGCTAGGCCTTAGGAACTCAGCACTGAACAGAGAGCTGGAAGACCATGTTCAAGTCCTGGTTCCACCACTTGCTAGCAGTGTGACCTTGGGCTGGTCACTTAACCTCTGAGTCACAGTCCTGTTTTACAGAGGATAAAATGGCACTTTGAATGTATATAAACTGTAAAGCTCTGTGGGAAACTATTATTGCTCATTACCCTACTTGATCCTCTCAGCTATCTTGTGAGATAGCCACATCAGCAGTTGTTATACCCATTTTACAGATGAGAAAATGAAGTCTCCAAGAAGATGAAGAGCCAAATCAGGAACAGAAACTGAATGTTCATCTTCTTAGTTGGGTGGTTTTGGATTTTACTGTGTAACTGTAGGCACACAGAGTCTACAACAGCAGCATGAATACACTTCTTGAGTCCTTACTGTGTACCAGGTACTAGGTTAGCATGCCAGATCGCCTTTATTTTTCATAATCCAAGAGATAGCACCTATTTTGTCCCGACTTTCCAAATGAGAAAATTGAGGCTCAGTAAGGATAAGTAACTTGCTCTTCCAGGTCACCTTCCAGGAAAAGGCAGAGCCAGAGCCAGGATTCAAGGTCAGATGTATCTGACTCTAGAACCTGGACTTGGAACCTCTGTGCTACCTGCTTATCCAGTTGGCAACCCAGCCTGACATGCCTGAAGGAGAGGTATACAAGAGAGTAGGAAGTGGGTCGACAGCGGTAATCAAGCACCCCCAGGGTGTGACCCAGGCAGCAGGGACTAGGGTCACTGAGAAGGGTTGGCTTCCTATAGCTTGATGTTATTGGGAGAAGTAGAACTTGAATTATAGGCAGGATTTGAACTCACCAGCCTCTTATAGGAGGAAGAAGGCTGAGGAAGGGGTTCTGGGTGGTGGGTACAGTTAGGGGGTAATGGGAGATAAGATGGGCAAAGAGTGTGGGCTTAGGCCTCAGAAGGCTTTAACTGCAGCAAGGGAGAAGACATTGGTTTGAGCAACTGTTGCAGATGTGGCCTGAGGGTTAGCCCAGCTTCCCACATCCCAGCCACAGAAGGAAATTAGTACCCAGAGACGTCTCCCAGTCTGGGGTGGAACAAAGATAGTGCTCTCCTTATTATTCCTCTTTCTGGGGCCTTGAGGTTAGAAGAGAAGAGGGGCATGGTGGAGTCTAGAGCTGCTTCACCCTGGAGTCTGGGAGGAGAAGGAAGGGGAAGAATGGCGAGGTCCAGACCATGGAGGACCTTGGGAGACTTGAGCTTGCCCATAGGATGCTGAGGGGCCTTGCCTTATAAAACTGGAAGAACACTGGTGTGGGAGTCCAGAGACCCTGGTGCCATACTCCCATCTAGCTCTGGAAGGTGGCATATGGATTCCTCTTGGGACCTTGGTTTTTTAAACTGTGACTAGAGAGATGAATCAATAAGAATTTTTAATTGTAAGTGACGGAAACACCATTCAAACTGGCTGAAAGGAGAATTTATTGGCTTATGGTATCAGAAAGTCCAGAGATCTGATTCTAGAGAAGGCTGGATCCAGAGGTTCAAATGGTATCATTGAATGTCTGTTTCTTTCCATCTTTTGGCTCTACCTTCCTCTGTGATGCCTTCTTTCACAGGCAGGCTCACCCTTTGAGATCTCAAGGTGACTGCCAGCTGCCCCAGGCTTACCTTTCACCAGCCTAGCATCTCCATCAGGAGGAGAGCATCTGTTAGTAGTCCCTGCAAAAGTCGGTTCTGAGCTCATTGGTGCTGCATGGTCATGTGCCTATTTCTGGGTCTATTCCTCTGGCCTCTTATTGGCTAGACTGGGCTCACATGATCTTCCCTGGACTTGGGGGTAGAGTTAGCCCCACAAAAAACACAAAGAGTAAGGATGGGAGCAGCTGATTTCCCCAAAGTGAAATAGAAGTAAGTGCTAATACCAGAAAAGGGAGAATGAATGTCAGGCAGGCAAAAACCACAGATGTCCTCCTCAGCATCCAGGGGCTGGTCTGATAGTCTCTAAATGAAGCCAAGGACCTTCCTCTGACAATGGCTTCCTCTAAACAGTGTTAGACTCACAGAACCTTTGAGAATATGATGAAAATCATGGGCTCCCTCCCCACAAAAATACACAAGTGTGAACTCCTTAGCACGGCCGCGGAAGCGCCACATGATCTGTCCCGCCTGCCCCCACTCCTGCCCACCAGCCACACTGGCCTCCTTGCTGGGCCTTGTTAATCACCAAGCTCCCTCCCTCCAAATGGCCTTGAACTTCCCATTCGCTCTGACCTAGTTAATGCCTCCTCTATGTGTGTTCTCATTGCACTGTGAACCTCTCCTTGGTCCCTAGATCAACTGCAGTTTAAATTTTTTCTTTCTGTGATTATTTAATTAAGATCTGTCTCTCCTACCCAAAAGGAGGTTCTTAATAAGAGGTGGGGTCTGTTTTTCTGCCTTTCCAGTCCCCAGAGCCCAGTGGAGTATCTGGCACATAGTGTTCAATAGTAATTGGTGGATGTGTGCCCTCAAACACAATTTTCCATGAATTTCTAGTGGTACACACTTTCCTAGAATCAGCCTCTGAACCTTAGGTTAAAAATTTAAGAATTAGAAAAATGAAAAAATTAAGGCACTGGATGCTAGCTCATTTAAAGCAAGGTCCTGCAAATGAGGACATCCCAGGCGAATTTCCCTGGCAATGTAGATGTTTTTTTGATTTAAGTTGATATCTCCTAAGTGGAGTCCCATGGATGACTAGTTCTTGGTCAAATAAATTTGGGAAACCCTGTTTAATCTAATAGATCCTCCTCTTAAGCAGGGGTTCTTAACCAGGGGCCCGTGAGCTTGAATTGAAATTAAAGAAACATTATTCTTGTGGGGGCATGTTGGTGTGGGTGTGATATATTTATTAAATAATACACAGTATAGTGTGGACTTAGTAAGGGGTCCATGGTTTTCACCTGACTGGCAAAGGGATCCAAAAACAAAAAACAAAAAAGATTAAGAATCCTTGCCTTAGATAGTCACCCAACATTCAATAATAATAATAATCTTTACTTTTTTATTATCATTGGAATAATTGCCATTTATCGTGGGCCTACTGTGTGCTAGGTGCCTTACTGTATCCTTTACATGTGTTTTCACATGTAATTTCATAATGAACTTGTGTAATAGATGCCATCATCATCCCATGTTACAGAAGAGAAATGAATGCTTGGAGAGATTAAGAATCCAGGCTACCTTCTTGGAAGTAGTAGATTTTGGATTCAGACCCGGGCAATCTGATATGTGTCCAAGCTCTTTGATCACTGTGCTATTCTACTTCCACTGAAGATGTAAGGACTACTATGGTGGGACCAGTGTACCCCAGTTTAGCCCATATTTGTCACTAATAGCACCTTTTTTCTCCCCTCCAAACACCTAGAAACATCCCATGGATCACACCTAGTTTGGGGCATGCTAGTGAAGTGTTGGTTCATGACAACTAGGACTAAGACTAGAAAAATGTAGGCCTGGCACAGGCTCAAGTCCACAATGTTTCTTGAGCTCCCGCCACATCAGGTGTGGTGCTAGGAGTGCCAGGAGGTGTAGGCACAAAGCCACATCCTCGTTGCCCAGGGGCACCCAGTGCCCCAGTTTGTCAGTCTTACCACTGGGCTGCCCCACCTAGAACCTGCCCATGTTTGGATCTTCCTCACACTATCCTGCTTTGTCTTCCCGCAATGGAGTCCTATTCTGAGTCACGTCCATGAATTAGTCATAGCAAAATGCACATCCATTCTGTAAATGTGTATTGAGGATGTTCTGTGAGCCAGGACCTGTGCTAAGTGTTGGGGATAGAGAGGCAAATAAAATACTGCCTCTGTTTCCAAGAAACCCATCGTCTAGTGAGGGAGACAGATGGGTGCGTGACTCACCATAACACACAAAAGTATAAGACAGATTGAGACGTGCCCCATTAGAGATCTAAACCCGTGTGCGGTGGGATCTGAGATGTGAGTGATTTCTTTTCCTTTTTTTTTTTTTTTAGTTAACAAAATTAATTTTGGTTTGGGATTTAAGCTTGCCTGAATGGTGCCAGAACATCTGGATGATGGGCAAACCATTTGTCATTCTTGCAGATGTTTGGCTGCCACGGCATTGAGTGACCATGTGTTCTGCAGCATCCTGGGGAGTTCCTGCGTGCCTTGTAGGTCGGGCAGTGACTTGGGAAGTGATATGGGAAGGCTCACAGGGCTCCCCCCGGGCTGCACACGCTCAGGCTGCCCTTGCTGCACTGCCCTGCATAGCTTTCTTCCAGCACATTGAAGGATGACTTCCTGGGGTCCAGTGTGGCTGGATCGTTCCCACTTTCCCCCCATGACCCACACGAGCCCGCCCCGGGATGACCCTAGGCTTTCCATTTCACTAACCTCAGTTTCCTTGGCCGTCAAAGTGTAGCAATGACTCCCCTGACACGCCACAAGGTATTTGGGAGGATCTGCGGAACAGCTTTATGAATGTGGCATATTGCAAGCCGTATGTGACCTCTGGTCTCTGGGTCTTTGCACGAGCTTTAAATGAGGCAATCAACAAAGGCTTTAGCTTAGTGCCTGCCTCCAAGTAAGGGCTTACGTGATGGGGGTGGGAGTGGGGGAGTCACAGCTGTCCCTGCTGCTGCTGTTCTGCTCCCTCTGCCTGGAGCATCCTTCTCTCTTTTTCTCCCCCTCCTTCCACTTGGTTTCCCTTCCCTCCCTTCTCCCCCTCCTTCCTCCTCTTCTCTTCCCTTACTTTTTCACTTTCTCTTTGATAAACCCTTTTGGAGCATCTGACACCCAGCTCTGTGCTGGGTGCTGGCCTGCAGTGGGAAATGAACTTGGTGCTCCTGGAGCTTATAGCCTGGGGTAGAGAGGCAGTTAAAAAGCCAACAAGAAAATAACTGCATAATGTGAGATTGCCTAAGTCCTAGGAAAGCAAAGAAGAGCGTTCTGGGAGAGAGAGCAGTGGTGTGGCCAGGAAGGAAGAGGTATCAGGAAATGACCTGAGGGATGTGTGGAGTTGAGAAGGTTCAGGCAGGAGGAGCAGCCTGTGTGAAGCTGCTGAAGTGCGGCAGAGTTGGTAAGTTGCAGGAGCTGAAAGAAGTTCGACCTTACATTGTTGCTTAGTTGTGCCCTCTTTGAAGAAGTTTCCCACCAAACCCCAGGCCCGGTTTATTATTTCTCCTTCATCCCTCTCTCCACCCTGGCACTTTTTCCAGTCCGTTAAAATTGCCCGTTACCATCACCATCCCCAAATCCTCAAGACTGAGGAATAAACGTAAGGGGGGAATGCAATTATGGGCTAAAGTAGACTTATTCTAGCAATGGAAGAACTTATATCATTGACATATAGGCAGTGGCTACCAGAGGTTCTGAGGGGAGGAAGAGGAACGAATAGGTGTAACATGAGGCATTTTTGGGACATTGGAATTGTCCTGCATGACATTGCAATGACGGATATAGGCCATTATACATTTTGTCAAAACCTATAAAATTATGTGGTACAAAGCGTAAAGTATCATGTAAACTATAGACTATGGTTAGTTGCAATACTGCAATATGTGTTCATCAATTTGTAACAAATGTACCACACTAATGAAAGATGTTAATGAGGGAAAGTGTGGGAGGGGGAGGGGGTGGGGTATATGGGAATTCCATATATATATAAATATATATATATTTATATATATATACACTTTATATAGACTTTTTTTTATTTTTTGAGGTTCCGGCGTTGGGGATTGAACCTGGGACTGCGTATGTGGGAAGCCGGCACTCAACCACTGAGCCACATGGGCTCCCCTGAGTCGTTTTTTTCATTTGTTTGTGTATTGTTTTTTTAGGAGGCACTGGGGACCAAACCCGGGACCTCTCATGTGGAAAGCAGGCGCTCAACTGCTTGAGCCACATCTGCTCCGTCCCCTATATTTTTGATGTAACATTTATGTAATCTAAAGCTTCTTTAAAAATAAAAAAAGTTCTAAAAAAGTAAAAAAGAAAAAAATTGCCTGTTAGCTCGACTGTTTTCTTCCACTGGCCATTTCATTTTGTTTTGTTTTCACATTCTCATAGATGTCAGGGATTCTGGAACAGATATTCCCTGCCCGTTCGTTGGCAGTACTTTCCGCAGGGATCCCCCGTCGCTGGGTCCTGCCGGAGTTGGGCATAGAACAAGCGTGGGGACGTCTAACTCCACATGATGCTCTTCCTCCTTGAACACTTGCAAACACTTACATGCACTGCTGTCCGGTTCAGCCTGCTGAAGTGTGTCCTGCTCTATTGCCTCCTAAGTGCTCCCCAGCAGCAGCGTGGAAAGCGTCCTGCTCAGGGCTGGGACCAGATGTGGCCAAACCTCCCCAGCAACATTTGCCCCAACATGCAGATGTCCAGTGCCGCCGCACCAGCCCAGCCGATGGGGCCAGGCCATGGCGCACAGCACTCGGGTTCGTGGGCCTGGAGCCATGCCCTGCCACCTCTCCTGTTTGCCTTGGGAGCTTCACAGCTTCCTCTCACATGATTCCTGTCTCTGTTTCCTTCTCTCTCTGGCCTCCCTGCCTGCTGGCGTCCCCGTACCACCTCTAGTCTAATCTGCCGCACTTGGCACAGCCTTTGCAGTGGCCCCTTCAGGGTGGCCCGAGTCCAAGGCATTTCCTGTCTTTGGCTCGCCCTTCTCGCCCATGTTCCCAACCCCCGTCTCCAGCTCTCTCTCTGTGAGTGGAGGGGCTGCGCCGTTTTCGTTTCGAACCTTTGAGGCTGTGTCAGTTTCTCCATCGTGTGTGTGCCCAGGAGAGGACCTGCCCTGCGGGACAGAAACGGGTTGCTCTTGAAATCACGGCAAGAGGAGTCCACAGTGGTCAGCCCAGAGCCTGATTGGAACCAGTGGAAATGGGCAGACACTGAGGAGGCACACTGGAGCTGGGGATCCAGGCTCCGAACGCCCCGCAGATTTGGGGGGCAGGTATGCGAATACCTTCTTAGCCTCTTGCTTCTGATTAGGGGTCAGTGTACTTATCTCTCAGTTTCCTTCACATCATATTTTGTTTGGACACACAGGGCCTATTTTGAGGCATCCAGGCAAAGATTTTTTTTCAAATTGTGGTAACATATAGTACATAAAATTTGCCATTTTAATCATTTTTAAGTGTACAACTCAGTGACATTAATTCCTTTTGCAATATTGTGCAATATTACCACCTTACATTACTAACATTTTTCCATTACCCCAAGCAGAAACTCTACACCCATTAAGCAATAACTCCCCATACCCCCTCCCCCCAACCCCTGGTAACCTCCAATCTACTTTCTGTGTCTATGAATTCGCCTATTTTAGATATTTCATATAAGTAATGTAATATTTGTAATATTTCATCATGTAATATTTGTCCTTTTATGTCTGGCTTATTTCACTCAACATAGTGTTTTCGAGGTTCATCCATGTTGTAGCAGGTATCAGAACTTCATTTGGTTTTACAGCTGAATAATGCTCCATTGTGTAAAGTACCACATTTTGTTTATTCACTTAACTGTTGATGGATACTTGGGTTGTTTCCACCTTTTGGCTATTGTGAATAATGATGCTATGAACATTGGTGTACAAGTATCTGGCTGAATTTGCATTTTCAGTTCTTTGGTTATATACCTCAGAGTGGAATTGCCAGGCAAAGATTTTAATAATAAGAAATCTTTTAATAAGAGTCTAATAAGAATTTTAACAAAATTCTAATAAACTTTTTGATCTCCTTCCAACTGATGTACAGCTGGGCAAGGGATAATAAGACTAATCACTCCACATATATTTTTATAGAGCTTTCCAATTCGAAAAGACTTTCTTGCTCCTGATCCCATTTGACCCTCAGTGCAACCTGGTGAGGTTAGCACTATTAGCATTCCCATTTTGGGGAGGAGAAGACTAAGGCACAGAGAGGTTAAATAATTGTCTTAAACGGCAGAGCTGGCATTGAAATACTGCCCTCTGACTCCATCTTATGTTCTTTCCATGCCCTTACGGCTGCTTCTGAACTTGGAACAGGTGGGATGGTTCAAGGGCAGCTGAGCACCTGCACGGTAGCCCGAGGAGTAACACATCTTCTGACCCTTTTCCTGAAATGAGTAGGTGAGAGCATCAGCCAGCCCGGACCATTCCAGGTTCCTGGGGGCTCCATGGTGGCCAGTGGTGGCCAAAGGGTTTCTTGGACCCCTGCTAGAACTTCTTTCATCATGTCCTGTTGTGGGCCTTGGGCCTTGAAGGGGTCATCTATAGCAGGACACAGTGGGCAAGGAGAGGCACCAGGCAGGAACAGGCTGCCCAGGAGTGGTATTGGCACTCACCAGATGAGTGAGCTGCCCTCCTGCCAGGGGCACTAAACAGCCGAGTCCCATGGCCCTGAGCCCAGCAAGCCAGAGCCTAATGATGGTGTGTGGTCCCATGTCACTTCATGGCACTTCTAAGGACACAGGAAAGTTCTCATTACCCACCAGCAAGTGAGCGAAGGGCTTGGTGGAGAGGGCTGGCCAGAGGTGTGGAGTCCAAGCCCTTGAGTTCCATCCTCTGCAAAAGTGTGACCTTGAGCAAGTACCTTCACCTATCTGAGCCTCAGTGCCCATGCCTATGAAATGGGCTCAGTGAGAACATCCAGCTCGCTGGGCGGATGTACGGATAAAGGATGTGGTGTTCGGAGCACTTCGTAATGGTTGATCTCACTGTTATTCACAATAACAATAATAAATAGTGAATGCCCATGAGTATTTAGGGAAAGTGCCAAAAAACTTATCCCTGTGAGTAGCCATAAAGAGCCATTTGTGACTTCCTGAAAAGAAGCCCAGCTCTGCTCCGTTTGACTTGTTTGTTATGTCAGGGTGCGACTCAAATTCTTTTGCAGTTTTTGGCCTCTTTAGAAAACTCTTCTGGTTTCCATCACCAGAGAGTTTTGTTCCTCTCGCTCCCTCCCTACTCCTTTCCCACCACCACCACTGAAGTTGTCATGTGAGTGTTTTCCATGTAAAAAATCTGGAAAATCCATTCAAGCCACATGGAAAGACAATATTACTGAGTCAGAAGTTTATTGAGTTTATTGCATTGCCCTGGTGCAAAGTTTCTGCGGGCTCGAGAACTTTCCAAGTGGCTAAAGACGTTTGGTTTGTAGACTTGAGGGGGGTGAGCCTGAGAGGTTATCCATCTTGCAAACCTTTACTGACACCTCCCACATACCAGCACATTTATTCAGTGCTTCCTATGGGTCTGTCATTGTATTATGTCCTTTACGTACATTAAATTCTTATTTTATCTTCACTGCAAACAGCAAACACATGTTTGTCTGACTTTAAAGTTCAGGCTCAAAGCAATTATGGTGTACCATCTTCCTGTGTGAAGAAACTCTAGGCCAGCCCCTTCATTTTACAGGTGAGAAAACTGAGTCTTAGGCAGGGGGATGGTGACTTGTCTAGAAGTTGGGACAGGTACACAGACATCCTGACTTCGAGGACTTTTTTCTGCCATCCCATCCTCCCTTACAGAGAAGGACTGAACTGCTGCTAGAAGTCACCCAGTGAGTACCAGAGGGAGCCCTGATTCAGTGATGTTCTGGTGGTTCCGCCCACAAGTCCCAGTTGAACCTGGCTAACACGGTATTGGTTAATCCAAAGGCTTTAGCCTTATTGACCCAAGGCATAGTTAGAGTTTCAAAGTCAAGTGGTAAGACTTACAAGTTTGACCACCCAGAGGGAGTTATTTTGCTCACTCATTGTGCACCTGAGCTCAGCAAAAAATCTTAATTAGTAGTTAACCGTGTGGGAAATTCTCACCATTTCTGGAACAGGCAATGGCATGTGATGCCCCATTGCCTGTGTATGTACTGTTCTCGAAGCCTTGAATGTTTTCCCACCTAATATCCACTTCCTCTTATTCTCTGCCTGGTGAACTCCTACTCATCCTTCACGAACAATTTCCTCATGCATGTCCCTACCCTCAACCCTAGGCATACATAGATGCTCTGTCCTCTGGATTTCCTGCAGCACATACCTCTATTCTTTATCACATTGGTTTGTAATAATTTTTACAATCTACCTCTCCCACTAACTAGACTTTAAACTCCATGAAGACAGGAACTATGTCTTATACACAATGACAATTATAGTTCATATTTTACAAAGTGCTTTCTCATAGCCAGGCCTTGGCCGTGATTATGAGATTATGTGCATGATCTTATTTCATCCTTCATGACATTAGGGATAGATACTATTATTATCCTCATTTTCTAGATGAAGATAGTCACAGAGAGACTAAAAGTCTTGCCTGAGATTATGCAGCAGGTGGCAGAGTCAGGATTGAAATCAGAGAGCTGCCATGTACAGGTTGTGCTGGCTGTGCACTGCACAAGGGCATCTGGTCGAGGGGCCATTTCAGACTGAAATTGTACTCATATCCGGGTGCAGGGCTGTGAATGTTGGGAGGAATGTAGCTCCTCTTTGTAACTTGCACAAAAGCAATTTGTGTATTGCAGACTCTGAGGCTGACTCCAGGCTCCATGCTCTTAACTACTGTAACATACCAGGAATATAAATATGCACATTCATATTGCCAGTGTCTGGCACAGAGTAGGTGCCCAAAATGGGTGAAAGGGAAATATCAAACCAGTAGGCTTTTCCTTTTCCTTCCTTCCCCTTTTACTCATATCTGCAGGAAGAGATTGCCTGTTAACAGGTTACTTGATTTAAGAAGCACACTTTTTTAGTTGACTTGTTGCCTAGTGGGTATAACAAATGGCTGAAAGTCCAGAAAGAGGTCTCCATTGGAGCTGTAAGTGTTACACAGGCATCTTTTATTTTAAGTAAATTCATTCTGCTACCTTTGGACCTTTGAACGTTATTAAGCGGGTGTGAAGAAGCCACAGGTGAACTGAAATGGCAGATTGGTTTTGAAACCAGCTTCAAGAGCTGCACATGCACAAGGGCTTGTTCCTGGTTGCTGTCCCGGCCCACAAGCGCTAGGTTCTCCAGGGAGTCCTCCACTCCGCTCCGGAATGGGGTTGCTGCTGGGGAACCAGGTGATATCTGAGCATACTCGGAGCAGTTGGTAACAGCAGAGCAGATGGCTGGGCCTCGGTCATAGGCAAGGGTGGAACTTTAGGATGAAAATTTCTACAGAACTGTCTGTGTTTGTCCAGATCAAAGCAAGGGACTAAGAGGCTTAGGGGAGGCAAAGTTCTCTCTGATGGGCTTTCAGGTGAGGAAATCAAGCAGTGCATTTTGGACATAATTTCTGACTTTGTATCGTCCCCCACTGACACAGAGGTGCTGCCACTTGCTGCTCCAATGGGTCCCTTCACCTCTCTGGGCCTCCGTTTACTCCCCAGCATAAGGGGGAGGATGTTACTTCCTGCACAGGGTTGTAGTGGGGAGTCAGTGAGCTAATGTTTATTATGAAAAAACACTTTGTGAATTGGAAAAGGCTGTACAAAGGGCTGTAACTACTATTATTTGCCATTCTCTGGGGGCATTTTGCTCCCAGCTGCATCTGCTGAGTGCTGTTGGAGGTGTAAGAAAACAGCGAGGCATGCTGAGGACTGGAAGATTTTTAGGTCGGAACTCTTGTTTAGAAAGGGAGAAAATGTTTTTTGCCTTCAGTCTGCAGCAGAAAAACTTGCTGTTCTTCAGCAGATGCTGTGGAGTTGGATGTGGGAGCTGGAGTCTCCTCCTTCCTTCAGGTGCATCTGGGTGACGGGGGTTGCTTCTTAACACCAACCCATCTGGAGGATGCATCCAGCCAAAAGCTAGGGACTTGGCAAAGGCGCGCAGGGCCCGGCTTCGCCCTCTTTCGAGGCTGGTCTGTGCTGTCTGCCAGCCCCTCCGCGTTCACACCCACCTCCGCATGCTCGGCTCCGATGTTCCCTCCCTGTGCACACCCTTCCCACGCCTGCCCAAATCAAATCCCTGCTTCAGAATCGTTCACACCTTCATTCACTCCACAAATATTTATTGAGTGCTGAGGGTGCTGTTAGATTAGTGAAGACAAAGAATTGAAGTCAGGGTGTTGATTGGCCATCAGCCTGGCTACAGAAATGGCCCCAGAAAATGCAAGAGTGCAAATTGCGAGGAAGGCTGTGTCCCATCAGCCAAGTCCACAGCTGCTCTTGAGGTCTGTAAATGATGGTGTTAGGGTAGAGACACCCCAATATACTCGGCTTAAATATGATTAGAGTTTATTTCTCTGTCACATAACAGTCTGGCTGGCTCACGCTGGCAGGGAGGCTCTGCTGCATATCATTTGAGGATCTGCATTCCTTCCCTGTTGTTGCTCTGCCATTTTCTAGGATTTTCCATTCACTTGCTTGTTGAAGCTGGGTCACCCTCGTGTTGGCTCACATTCCATTGGAAAGCACTTAGCCATCACATGGCCACCCTTGGCTTCAAGGAAGGCTGGGGAATTTCTATGTGGCGTTAGCTATGGACCCAGCTAAAACTCTATCCTTGTGGACAAAGGGGAGAACAAAACTATCTAGCAATATGGCACAGATGGCTTTAAGGATGGGAAGTCATTCATCAAAAAATTATTTATTGAGTACCTCATGTGCTAGGTACTGGGGTTACAGAGGTGAAGAAGACAGACACAATCCCTGTCTTTCTAGAACTTACAGTCTCGTGGGGAAGGATTAACTGACTAGTGTGGTCTTCAGGGGAGGAGAAGGCAGCTGTAGACCAAACATGTGAGAGCAGGGAGATGAGCAGGGACGGGTCGGGTCAGGGAAGACTAGGTTTGGGTTAAGGCAGCAGATAGAGGAAGATTGATTCATTCATTTTTGTTCATTCAAGTATTTATTGAGCACTTACTATATTGCATCTTGATGATGGGGATACAGTGATAAGTAAAAACAGACACACTACCTACTCTCATGGGGTTTCCATCCTGACATTAATCAGATAATTAAATGTGTGGGATGTATAATTACAACCTAGTATAAGGTTTTTAAGGAGCAGATGTTGGGACTCTGAGGGCACTTAACAAAGGAATGTGGACTAGCCTGAGGGTTCAGGAAAGGAGGAATGATGATTTGAAAGACAAAGGGGTATTAAATAGTAAGGAGCACTCCAGACCAAGGGAACAGCCTGTGCAAAGGCCCTGGGGGTAGAGGGACTGAAAAACAGCTGGTGCGCCTGAAGTAGGGTGGGGATAGTGGGGAGGGGGAGCATTGAAAAGGTAATTGGGGCAAAAACATGGAGGGTCTTGAGGGTTCTGTTAAGGATTTGGGTCTTTATTCTAAGAGCCAACAGTAGCCACAGATGGGTTTTAATCAAGAGGGGTGACATGATCAGAACCCCAAAAAGGGTTAAGCCTGTAAGCAAGTGTCTTTGTAGTAGAGTGGGGCTCCAGAAGACACAGGTGAAGGATCAGAAAGGGGTCCCCAGGGCAGAGGAGTGGGGGCATGATGGACCAGAGCTGAGTGCGTGAGGCTGAGAGAACAGGGAAATGGGAATGACACCCTGGGAGGGGTTTGTGACTCACAGGGATGATGCAGGCAGGGAGTGGAGGAGCAGGTAGGAGGGGCAGGGAAGGGGCTCATTACCTTCAGGTTTCCACCCTGAACTGAGGTGCCTTGCCTGAGAAGAGCTTGCTGGCCATCTGACTTGCTGGCCATCGTGGTGGGTGCCTTACCCCAGCATGGCCCGTTCCTGGTGGCCGGACCCTCCCCTTCTGGCAGGAGATAGCGGGAGGATCCGTCTGCTCTGCTGGGTCCCTCTTCCTCCCTCTGAGGTGGCTCTGGTGGCTGGCCAGAGCCCAGGCCCTGGGGTGATCTCCAGGTCCAAAGCTTGACCTTCCACCCTAGTTAACTCCCCCGCTTGTCTCTCTGAATCCCCTGAGGGAAACACAGGGCTGGAGGTGGCTCCAAATCTGAGGGGGTTGTGAGACTCCACTCCTTCAGAGGACAAGTCTGTGGAATCAGGCTGTGCGGGTCCTTGGAGTTGTAGCCACAAGGGAACGTCCATGAGGATCATTTACCAACCGCGTGCCTTTGCTTGTTTTCCTATCTGTAAAAGGGAGGGCTTCTAGGGGGATCAGAGTTGCAACATGAATATTGTGGACACTGGTAATAATAAATATAGATTATCTGAAGTACTGAGTGACTATGATATTTACCTGAAATGCCTATGCCAGGTGGCAAGAAAGGCAGTATGTGTTCAGCTGGCAATGAGAGGCTTCATTTGCTATATCTGGTATCTCTGTCAGAGACATTTTGCAGAAAACTCTGTGTGTGTGTGTGTGTGTGTGTGTGTAAACTGGACTGGGTGCCAGGAGATTTGGGGTCTAAGCGCAGCACTAACAGTAGTTGCTGGGTGACCTTGAGCAACTCAGTTCACCAATTTATACTAGAGATTACAGAGTCTTGAAAAAGATGGGCCTGGTTTCAAATCCTGCTGTCCTGTTCACCAGATCTATGACTTTTATTAAAATAGAAATAATAACCGCTGCTGGGAACACTAAATGAGATGCTACATGTCAGGCATTCACAAAGTACCCAGCACATAGTAGGTGTTTGTTAAATGGAAGCCATAGTATTAGGCTCCAACTTCCTCATCTGCAAAGTATTGATTTGAGTCTACCCTAGCGGTGAGATGCTAAGGGTTTCCCCAGGGAGTGTCAGAGTTTCCTATGAAGGATGTTTCCCGCTGGTTGGGGTCCTGGGGTCTCTGACTCACCCCAGCCCTGACATTGCACAGGCCCAGATCCTGCCAGGCTGGGGCTTGCTGGAGGCCTGGAGAAGCGATCCTTTCCGTGGCTCAAGCCAGGCTGATGGTCAGGATCCCAGGGTCTAGAAGCCCTTTTGGGTCTGCCTCCTTTTCCTGTGCCCCTCTTGCCCCACCTCCCCTGCTGCCTCTGCTCTGAAAGCTGCAGGCAGCCTTCCAGCTGGGGCCCTGTAGCTAAGCCACCTAAATTTAGCCCTCTGGCTACAGTGGTGAGCCACAGGTAAAGACCAAGGGGCAAGCGAAGAGGCAGCCACATTTTCAAAATACCTTTGGTCAAGACCATAATCGGAGCAAATGTTAGGCCGGCGGAGGAGCCCACGCCTCTGCTTGTTTTTGAGGGAAGACTGAAAAACAATCTTATTTCCTTCTTGGTTCTGCTTCCCCAGTTGAACTGCTCTTGGGGAGGCCCCCGGCCCCTGCCACCTCAGCTTGGAGCAGCAGGTTGGAAGTGTTTCTCGCCCCCTGGGAGTCTGGGAGCTGGGCTGCAGGGGCAGGCCTCTGCAGCCCATGTTTGGTTTGGCCAGGTCTAATCTGGGTTTGGCTTAGACAGACCAGGCCTTGTCATGTGGGCTCCATCCCTCTAAGTCTCAGCCAGGGCTGCTGCCTTAGGAAGTCTGGTCAGACTGGGGCCTGAGACAGGTGATGCTCATAGCAGCTGTTAACATTTATTGAACACATACTTTGTACCAGGCGTTGTTCTAAAACCTTACCTGTATCGACCCACTTAATTGTCATAATAACCTAAGAAGTGGGTATAATTATCATTCTCTTTTCACAGATGAGGAGAGTGAAGCACAGACAGGTTAAACACTCAAAACCCCACAGCTAATAAATGGCAGAGCTGGAATGGAAATCAGTGACCCCTCCAAAGCCCAATCCTTGACCACTACCCAACTCTGTCTCAGTCTTAATAGTTACCTCCCTTTTGGGGATAATTTATTGTGCCAGGCACTTTCACATATATTATCTCAATTAATCCTCAATACGCCCTATGAGGTAGGTACCCTGTTATTGTTCCCTTTTTACAGGTGTGGAGACTGAGGCTTAGAGAGGTTAATTGACTTGCCCAAGGTCACTCAGACTGGAAGCCATGAAAAATGAGTCCAGCCTTGACACTGTTGCAGAGCCCATGCTTCTTAGTGCTGTCCATGGGGCTACCCCAGCCAGCCCCAAAGCCAGCTTCCCCCTATGACATCTCCCCACCCCCACCAGATTATACCATAGCCCTCCCTTGCCTTCTTGTTGGGAGTATTGGCCTGCAGGGGGAACAGGGCAGGGAAAGCACAGGATCGGAAATGGCAGGCAGCAAGCTCCACCCGTAGAAATATTAAGATGGAAATAGTGCATGTGTCCTCAGGAATGGGGGTTCTTTAGAGGCTTCTTGGAGGGGGGTGTTTAAGGGAGACTCCTAATACCCCACTCCTTGTTTTTGCTTCATCTATTGTATATATTGAGGTTCTGTGAAAGGATTTGCTTGAAATAAAAAAAGTTTGAAGACCGCTACTCTGGCCCAAAGTAGGGGAGAAAGAGACCCAGCAAGCGTGAGCGAGGTGCCTGGTGTGTGAGGGCAGAACTGAATCTACAGCCTTTAGTCTTTGCATCCAACACTTTTTACTCCCTTCCATTGCTGGTTCTGATAGTTAGCAAAGGAAGGAATGAAACGCAACTCTGCCCCCTGTTTCCTGTAAACCTCCTGGAGCTGCAGAAAGGACTTGATTCAACATTTATTGAGCGCCTAAGGGAGCCAGTCCAGTGGGGAGATCGTTTATATCCTACCTCTGCTTTTCACTGGTCGTGTGATCTTGGACAATTTATTTCACTTCTTAGAGCTCAGGGTCACTGTGAAGGTCAAATGAGATGACTTGTGCCCAGTGCTTATTGGTGCAGCGTCTGGCACACTGTGAACGCCCAGTTAACAGGGGCCACCACTGCATGAGGTACTGCTGGTGATAAAGAGATGAACAAGACAGGCTCTGGCCATAGGACTTTTCTAGGTCACGGGGGGAAGGGCGATACAAGGCGGAATAAAATAAGTGCAAAGAAGGGAGTTCCAGCAAGGCAGATGTGGGAGAGAAGAGGAAGGAGCAACAAATTCAGAAGGCGGCCCTGCAGAGGAGGTACACATGAGCTGAGCCTTGAGGGCTGAGAGTTCCATAGGCAGGGATGTGGGAAGGGTGTCCCAGGCTGAGGGAACCGTTTAAACAAAAACAAAGAGGAATGAAAGTATAAGGAAAACCCTTTTACCCTGTACAGCCGTGATGCCATGTAGGAGGCAAGGAGCCTGTGTTCTGGACCGGAGTCCTAGTTCCTGGCTCTGTTACTAACTGTGTGACTTTGAGCAAGTTGCTTAATCTCTCTGGGCCTTCATTTCTTTATAGGTAAAAAGGGAGACTTGAAAGGAGTGATCTGTAAAGCCTCCTATTTCTCTAAATGCGAACAACTGTTTATTTTGAAATGTTTTCAAACTTTCAGCAAAATTGCAAGAATAACTTTTCCTGAACCATTTGAGAGTAAATTGCAGGTACTTACTCTCTTATCTTACTCTTAACCTAAACGCTTCGGTGTGTATTTCTAAAACAAGAACCCTCTCCTGCTTGACCACAGTATACCCACCCAAACCAGAAAATCAATATTGATACAATTCTACCATCAAATCCATAGACTTTGTTTAAATCTCACCCATTTGCTCTCCGCAACAATGTCCTTTATAATCATTTTTTCCTGTCTTGTCCAGGATGCAGTCTAGGATTATGCATTGTATTTAGCTGTCTGGTCTCCTTAATGTCTCTCAGTATGGTGCAGATTCTCAGTTGTTTTTTTTCCCTTGTTTTTCATGACCTTGACATTTTTGAAAAATACGGTCCAGCTATTTTGTGTAACAACTTTAATTTGGGTTTCTCTGGTGTTTTCTCATGACCAGATTTAGGTTATGCCTTTCTGGTGGGGAGACTGCAGAAATGACTGTTCTACTCAGTGCATCAATCAGGAAGCACATGATGTTGATTTGTCCCATTACTGGTGATGTTGACATTTATCAGTTGATTAAGATGGAAGCTGTCAGGTTCCTCCATTTCATAGTTAGTTAACAAGTATTTTTGTGCTCTTTAGAGAGTATTTAATACGTATTTCATGGGAACTACTTTGAGACTATGTAAATATCCTATTCCTCATCAAACTTTAGCAACAGTTGATGATTCTTGACTAAATTAATTATTACTATGATGGTTGCCAAATGGTGATTTTGTAATCCCATCACTCCTTCTACATTTATTATTTAGAATTCTACCTCAAGGCAGAGCTTTCACCTCTCCCTTGTTTGATTGTTTATTTACTCATTCATTCATTTATATTGTCATGAACTCATGAAGTTCTGTTTTATTCAGTGGGTTGTAATCCATAGCAATCATTATTTAATTTGATGCTCAAATTGTTTTTTTCTAAATTTAAGAATATGTGATAAGCTTGAAGTACATAGTCTAGTGTTGTTATAACGCCATTGTCATCGTCGTCGTCGTCGTCGTCGTCGTCAGCAGCAGCAGCAGCACTTTCTATCTGCCAGGCACTGTTGTAAGCCATGATGACTCTATATTAACTCCTTACATATATTAACTCTTCACAGATGTATTAGTTATCTATTGCTATGAAACAAATGATCCCCATACCTGAGAAGTTGTAAACAACAAACATTTATTGTTTCACACAGTTTCTGTGGGTCAGGAATCAGGAGTGGCTTAGTTGGGTGGCTCTGCCTCACGGCCTCTCATGAAGTTGTGTCAAGATATTGGCCAGGGCTGCAGTTAACCAAAGGCTTCAGTGGGGCAAGAGTGTCTGCTCTGAAGATGACTAACTCACATAGCTGTAGTCAGGAGGCCTCAGTCCCTCACCACGTTGACCTCTCCTTAGGGCTGTGGAGTGTGCCCACGCCATGGCAGCTGGCTGCATGGAGAGTGAATGATTCTGCTGAGAGACAGTTAAGGAGGAAACTGCAAGGCCTTTTCTGGCCTGGCCTCTGAAGGCATATACCACCACTTCTGCCTCATTCAATTCATGAGAAGCAAGTCACTAAGTATATCCTACATTTAAGGGGAGGCAAAGGGATCTTGGGAGGGAGGACATCAGTGAATTTGTGGACATATTGTAAAGCCACCACAACATATATTAACTCTTATTAACTCTTTATTCACTCTTTAATCTGCAGCATAACTTCACAAGGTAGATAGTACTCTGAGCAGTTGAGTGACTTGCCCAAGGTCACAGCTAACCGGAAATAAAGCTAAGATTTGAACCCTCATAACCTGGCTCCAGAGCCCGATTCTCCACCACTAACTAAACTGACAGGGCCTTGAATGCTGTGCTAAGCTGTGCTAACAAAATGGAGAATCCCTGAAAGTCTTCAAGGGGGAAAGAGGCAGAATTCAACCTAGTTTTGGAAGGCACCGTGCAGCAGGGCAGAGGATGGCAGGAGAGGTGAGCGTCTGTTCTTCCCTCTCAGGTGGGGCTTGTGTGCAGAACCCTTCTCCCTCTGGAGCTTGAAGACCTGTCCACCTTGCTGCTTTCCATCTGCTCATTTTGTGGGCAGACAACTGGATATGAGCAATGTAAATCATGATTTTTCAAAAGGGGCAGGATGATGGTCCTGGTCTCTCTTTCCTGGTAGAGCGTGGGGTGGGATGTCTTGGAGTTGGACACCTACGGTGGGGCAGGAGTGGAAGGCATAACGAGACGAGTATAAGACGTGGTCTTTATTCTCAGGAGCATATTGTCTACTCAGAAGTCAAGAATATATGAAATAATTTAAGATGCTGGTTATATGTAATTAACTGTTAAACTGATAAGGCCATGGGTTGCATCTTAGTTACCTTTACTTCCCCACACTGTGCATAGCAGGATGCCCCTATATTGCTTATTGACTGTTTGTTAAGTGAAATAAAGGCAAATAGATACAATGATGGTGTCCTACCATAGCATGGTGGCAGAGACAAGAAGTGGGTGGGTGTTGAGGCCAGGCAAGCCAGCCAGGGGAGGCAAAGAGTATGGAGTATCCCCAAAAGGCCAGACTAGGCAGGACAGTCAGCAGATGTTAATAGCAGAGGAGGCATTATCAAGGGTCCTGAGAACTCAAGGACAGGAAGAAGATAGAAGGCAGGTGGAATCTGGCTGGGGGCATCCCTGGAGAAGACAGGTGTCAGCACCTGGAATCTAGGGGGACAAAGATGGTTACAGGCCCAGGCCACAGAACAGAAGCTGGAGCCTGGGGTTGACGCTCTTTGACCTTTGGTGCCCGTTGACCTTGTGTGGGCCAGAACTGGTGTCAGAGGGGCTCACTGTCAGGAATGCGAGGAGAGAAGTGTGTGAGTTGGGAGGCTCTTGAGGTTGCTGATGGGCGCAGAGCCGAGTTGAGGGTGGGAAGCTAAGCTGCTGCCAAGGGATCTTTAGTGTGGAATTCCTTAGGAGAAACCCAGACCTACCTTGCAAATGAGGAACACAACAACTGTGGAAGCCTGTCTGCAATTCTGTACTTTTCCTACTGTGCAAAGAGATATAATAGCTTCTTACATTTCTCTACAGCAAGGGTTCTTAACCTTTCTTGCTCTATGGATCCCTTACTAAGTCCACACTATACTATGTATTATTTAGTAAATATATCACACCCACATCAACACATCCCCACAAGAATAATGTTTTTTTGAATTTCAATTCAAGCTCACAGATCCCTGGTTAAGAACCCCTCATCTACAGGGAAGGTTTAAGTTAGTGATTTGAGCTCCAGTATTGCCACTTCCTTTTTGTGGGATCTTGGGCAGGTGATGTGGGTAATTCCTTGTGGGGAATATGGGGTAGGATATACCCACCTTTCCAGGTTGTTGTGAGAATCAGTTCAATCACACAAATATATTGTCAAAACAGCAAAACGCTATGTGAACCTAGGGGAATATTTCTATGAAATAAACTCTGCCCAGTAAGAGCGGAAAGATCTCAATATTGTCAGCAGACCCTCTTTACATAGAAAACTGGGTGTCCCAGTAACATTCACAAGAAAGCTGCAGAAATGACATTTGCCCTTTTCTGGCTCAGGGAGCAAAACCTCAATTCAGGAGAACCTGGTTAATGAAAACCTTTCCTTTTACCAGAATCCCTCCCCACTGCTAACTCTTTGTAAAGTGCTGGTGTCTCCTGTTAAAGTATAAGAGAGTAAAGAGAGTCTAAAGAACTCTCCCTGGGTTTGGGGTGACAAGAGAGCCAGAAAGAGAATCCCTGGTTGGGCCCATGGTTCCACTCCCAGCCAGGAAGGAACCTTGTTCCTGCACATTTTGTTAGAGGCCTGCAATGGGCTGAATTGTGTCCCCCAAAGAAGATACATTGAGGTCCTACTCCGCAGTGCCTCAGAAGGTGACCTTATTTGGAAATAGGTTTGTTAGAGATGGAATTAAGCAAGTTAGAGTGCGATCATACTGGAGTATGGTGGGCCCTTAATCTAATGTGACTGGAGTCTTTTTAAGAAGGAGAGGAGACACAGAGAGAAGATCGCATGTGACGACAGAGGCCGAGACCAAGTTATGACACAGGCCAAGGAATGCCAAGACTTTCTGGCCTCCACCGGAAGCCCAGAGGAAGGCATGGGACAGATTCCTCCCTCCAGACTTTGGCGGGATTGTGACCCTACTGATAAATATCTCTTATTTTCAGCCACCCAGTTGGTGGCACTTTAGTTACTGCAGTCCTAGGAAACGAAGACGAGGCCGAGTGGCCTCTTGGTCACCAGCCATGACAGGGTGGGTCAGCCAGGCTCAGGGTTTCTTGATAATACTTGGCTTTTATAGAGGCAACCAAAAGTTTGAGGTGAAAGTAAGAATCGCTGCTATTCATTGAATGGTAAAGAGCTACTTCTGGGTCTGGGATTCCCGGAGAAGCATCTTCCCTCAAACCCAAAATTACTCCTCCAGGATTACTTCTTGTGCTACTTCCTGTGTTACATCATCTGTTGTCCCTCATGCCTGTAGCAGCCTAAGATTTTGTATTTTAACTGTTTGGTGTCTACATATGTATGGGCTATAGATGTATAAGTTGTCCTCAACCCTTTGGCCTCTTAGGGTTCTCTAACTTTAGTTCCTAGTGTTTCCCAGCATAATTTAGAGGAAGCAGACTTTGTAGTAGCCAAGAATGGGACCTTGGGATCACACTCTAACATTATTTGCTGTGGGCTTTGGGTAAGTTTCAGTTTCCCTTTCTATAAACTGGATAACCTGTCTTAGTTTGCCAGGGCTGCTGTGACATTGGGTTGGCTTAAACAGCATAAATTTATTGACTCTTGGTTTTGGAGGCTAGAAGTCCAATGTCAAGGTATTGCCAGGCCATGCTTTCTCCCAGAGTCTGTAGCTGGCTTTCTGGCAATCCTTGAGGTTCCTTGGCTTATAGATGCATCTCTGTGTCCAAGACATGGTGATTGCTGTCTTTTTCTCTGGCTTCTACTTCCACGTCCAGTTTCCTTTGCTTATAAGGACTTCAGCCATATTGTATTAAGGCCCACCCTCTTTCAGTCTGGCTCATCTTAATTGATAGCATCTTCAAATAATTTACAAATGGGTTCACACCCACAGGACCAGGGGTTAGGACTTGAACATGTCTTTTTTGGGGGATGTGAGTCAATCCCCAGCACAATAGTATCTGTCTCATAGGGTTGTTTTGAGGTTGAAAAGAGCTAGTAAAGTGCTTAGGTAGTACCTTGTGCATAGTGAACAATCAATAAATGTCAGCTCTTATTATTAGTTTTAAATAGCACATATGGTATTCACTACCCCCAAGAAAAATATATCTCCTAGGAATGTAAACATCTTGAAAGGTTCAGATAAATCCTCTGGTCCGTACTTGAAATATTAAAGAAAACTAGGTTATTTGGGTTACATAGTAGTCTCTTAATAAATACTTGTGGGAATGAAGGGTTCAGGGAATGCCCCTTTGTGGTGCTAGGTCTTGCTCCGCTTGGCTGCATCCTGCCTGGTGGGATGCATACCCAGGCTTTCCCCTGTTGCTCCTCATTTCCCTGGAACCAGGAGAAGTCTGCTTGGAAGTAGGTTAATAGATCTTACTCCCTTGGCCAGTGCAGCTCTCCCCCATGCCTGGGCTGATGCCCCAATGCTTCAGTGATGAGACTGAGTGGTAACTGCCCTTTGAATACATTATGGGGAGTGAAAAGGGTCTAAAATATCCCAGGAGAGGTAGGATTCCAGAGTCAGGCTTATTGCTTAAAATCTGGGTCTGGAGTAGAGTGCCCTGACCTTAATTGCTGCTGTCTAATGCTAGGGTGAACACAAAGTGATGTAACAACATGTCCTCACAGAGGATACCTAGCCAAGCCACCCAACAGTTCAGTGGTAAGACTTGCAATATCCCCAGTATAACCATGGATGTGGAGCCCTGGGTTGCCACTGTAAATCCTGGCTGTTCCTGGGGACTCTGGTGGGCCTATAAAGCCAGCCATAAAGCACCTTGGAGAGAGAGAGAGAGAGAGAGAGAGAGAATGAGAATATGCAGCAAACACAAAACAAACCTCCTACTCAAGCTGAGCCTACAACTCCAAATTCTAAAACACTGTGAAGAAAACTATTACTAAGAAAAAGAAGGTAGGAAGGGAGGAAGGGAGAAAGAGAGAAAGCGAAGGAAGGAAGGGAGGGAGGGAGGGAAGAAAAGAAAAGAAAAGAAAAGGAAAAAAAGAAAAGAATATGGATAACTTAACATTAGGGAGATAATTTTGCTTTAGACTACAATAAATAAGAGTGGAAACTGGTAATAATTTCAAAATATATGTTGCGGATACCCAGAGAACTAAGGAAAGGAAGAGCATCTATAAAATAGAATGAGAAATAATGAAATAAAAAGTAGGCAGGACAAAACCAAGAACAAGGGATATAAAAAGAACTAATTAGCAATCCAGGAAATAGTCTTGAATTTATTATTAAACCTCAGAAGATGGGATAGACTCAAAACTGGACATAACTGAAGGAAGAATTGGTGAATGAGAAGGCAGTACTGATGAGTTCATCAGACACCCAGTTTAGGGTGATAAAAAAATAAAAAATCCAAAAGAGCAGTTAAGAGACATGAAGAATAGATTGAGAGGCTCCAATATATGTCAGTCAGCGTTCCAGAAGAGGAGTATAGAGGTAATGACTGAGAAGCAATGTTTGGTAGGATATTGCACACACACGTTCTCATAATTGAAGAATAGCGGGAGTTCAATATTGAATAAGTATAGTAAATGGCATGTAGGACAAATACAAATAAACCCACACTTAGACATATTGCAGTGCAACTTCAGAACTCAAGAACACAAACTCTTAAAAGCTCCAGAGAGAAAAGACAAATTTCCTACAAAGGAATAACAATTAGACTGACAATAAACTTGCCATCAGCAACAACAGCTGCCAGAAGACAACTAAGTATTTTGAAAATGCTGAGGAAATGTCACTGTCAAGCTAGAAGTCTATACTCAGCTAAACTACCATTCAAGAGTGAGGATGCTATAAAGGCTTTTTCAAATATACACAGATCAGAAAGTTTAAACCCTCTGACCCTTGCTGAAAGAAATAGTAAAGGATGAACTTCATCCATAAGAAAAGTAAATATAGAGATAAAAAGTGAAATGCAAAAAAAATCTGTGTGTGGAAATTGGTGAAATATGTTGCTTGCAAATCTATATAACCATTGATTGTAAAATAATAAAAACAAAACTTGTGCCAAAAAAAGAGATGCAATTGAGACGGCAGTTTTTACTTCCTGATTGTTACCACCGAGGAATGTAAGCCCAATGTTTCTAGATCACTGATTTTCCAAGACAAGCCAGAAAGCCAGAACCTCTATGTGACATCTCTTAACTTTTAACAAATTCAGAAAACTTTAGTACACCAAGCTCTTCAACACTTTGTGTTTAAATAAAACTTCAACCAGCCATTCAGCCTGTAGTTGGTGACCTGGGGGACAGGCAATTATTGAAATGTCCTTTCAGCTCTCTGGGTCTCTATCACATGAACAGGAAAGTCTTCTCAAAAGAGGTGGTACTCTATGGAGGACTGTTTGGCAGTTCTAAAGAAGTTGAATATAGACTTGCCACGTGACCCTCCAATACCACTACTGGGTATATACCCAGAAGAACTGAGAACAGTAACAAGAACAGACATCTGCACACCGATGTTCATAGCAACATTATTCACCATTGCCAAAAGTTGGAAGCAACCCAGGTGTCCATCAACAGATGAATGGATAAACAAACTGTGGTCTATTCACACGATGGAATATTATGCAGCTGTAAGAAGAAATGAAGTCGTAAAGCATATGGCAACATGGATGAATCTGGAGGACATTA
>JAQZBX010030668.1:0-26694 GCA_029593785.1 Cabassous unicinctus | reverse complement strand
ATTATGGTTTGAAAGTATTTTTTTGAAGATTTTAGCATCTAGGTTCATTAGAGAAATTGGTCTATAGTTTTCCTTTCTGTGGCATCTTTGTTTGGCTTTGGTATTAGGGTGAAGGTGGCATCATAGAATGAATTAGGCAATGTTCCCTCTACTTCTATTTTTTGGAGGAGTCCAAGAAGGATTGGTGTTAGTTCTTTCTGGACTATTTGGTAGAATTTACCTGTGAAGCCATCTGGTCCTGGGCTTTTCTTAGTTTGGAGGCTTTTGATGACTAATTCTATCTCCTGTGATTGGTCTGTTGAGTTCATCAATTTCTTCTTTCAACAATGTAGGCTGTTTGTGTTTTCCTAGGAAAATGTCCCTTTCCTCTAAATTATCCATCTAGTTGGCATATAATTTTTCAAAGTATTCTCTTCTCATATTCCTTTTTTCTGTGGCTTCAGTGGTGATATGCCCTTACTCATTTCTTCTTTTATGTATTTGCATCCTCTCTGTTTTTCTCTTTGATAGTCTACCTAAGGGTGTGTCAATTTTATTAATCTTCTCAAAGAACAAGCTTTTGGCTTTGTTTATTTTTTCTAGAGCTTTCTTTTTTTTTTCAGTTTCATTTATTTCTGCTATAATCTTTGTTATTTCTTATTTTTCTACTTCCTTTGGAATTAGTTATTTGTTCTTTTTCTAATTCCTCCAAGTGTGCAGTTACGTCTTTGATTTTACCTCTTTCTTCTTTTTTATTGTAGGCATTTATGGCTATGCATTTCCTTCTCAGTACTATTTTTGCTGCATCCCATTGGTTTTGATTCATTGTGTTGTCATTTTCATTCATTTCAAGGTAGTTACTGATTTATTTTGCAATTTCCTCCTTGACCCACTCTTTGTCTAAAAGTGTGTTGTTTAACTTATGTATCTTTGTCCATAATCTGGTTCTGTGCCACTTACTGATTTCCATCTTCATTACTTTAGGGTCAAAGAAAATATATTTTATAATTTTGATCTTTCTGAATTCATTGAGGGTTGTTCTGTGGCCTAGATGTGGTCTATCATGGAGAATGATCTATATGCCCTCTAGAAGAATGTATATTCCACTGTATTTGGGTGTATTGTTCTGCATATATCTATTAGGTCCAGGTCATTTAATGTACTATTCAAAATCTTTGTTTATTGATTCTCCGTTGAGATGTTCTGTTTAATGGTGATAATGGTGTATGACACTTCTCCACTGTAATTGAAGAGACATCTATTTCTTCAATATTTTTTCCAGTGGTTGCCTCATGTATTTTGAGGCACCCTGGTTAGGTGCAAAAACATTTATAATTGCTCTTTCTTTTTGGTAGATTACCACTTTTATTAATATATATTGTTCTTCTTTGTCTCTTACAATAGTTTTGCATTTAAAGTCTATTTTGTCCAATATTAGTATAGCTATTCCAGTCCTTTTTTGGTTATTGTTTGCTTGTAAAATTTTTTTCCAACCATTCACTTTCAGCCTCCTTGCATCCCTCAGTTTAAGATGGGTTTCTTGTAGACAGCATATAGATGGGTCTTATTTCCTTATCCATTCTGCCAAACTGATGTGTTTAAGCCACTAACATTCAATGTTACAACTGTCAAGGAATAACTTACATTAGCCATATTTTCTTTTAAGTTCATGTATGCTATATGTTGTTTTTATTGCTGTTTTTTATCTTTATAGTTCTTACACTCTCCTCCAACTCTTTCTCTCCTGTTTTTTCCTTTCAACTGTCAGACCTCCATTTAATATTTCTTTTTCAAAACAATTTATTGAAGTATATCATTCATATATGAACATACATAAAGTCTAAGTGTTTAGTAAATGTAGTGAACTTACACAACAAACATGCATAATATCATGCAGGGCTCCCACACATGCCCCCCCCACAAACACCACACATTGTTGTAAAACATCTGTTAACAAATCATGCAAGAGCACCATCAAAGTATTACTACTAACTACAGTTCACATCCTCCTTTCCTATACATTTTTTTAAGGTTTTATTTACTTTTATCCATTTTACCCCTCCCTATTTTTGCTGTTTCTGTGTCCATTTACTGGGCAACTCTCTGTGTCTGTTTCCTGCCCTCTCTTCTCATCTTTCTCCTCCTGTCTTCACTGGGATTTGATCCTCAGAAACTCTGATGTGGGAGAGAGGCATCCTACTGCCTGCCCCACCTTAGTTCCTGGTTTCTTGGTGCATCTTGCTTGGCTCTCCCTTGTGTCAATCTCCTGTCACATCTTCATCTTGCTGCATGGCGCATGGGGCTGGGTGGCTCACCTGTGCATGGAGCCTGGCAGCTCACCCAGGGCCTGACAGCTCACCCAATCATGGAGCCTGGCAGCTCACCCACACGTGGGGACTGGCAGCTCACCCGGGAACTGGTAGCTCACCTGCTCATGGGTCTGGTGGCTAATCCACTCATAGGGCCTGGTGGTACACCCACACATGGGACCTGATGGCTCACCCACTCAGGGGGCCTGGCAGTGCACTTGTGCATGGGGCCTGGTGGCCCATGTGCATTCTATATTTTTCTTTTTTTATTTTTACCAGGAAGTCCTGGGGATCAAACCCAGGTCCCTCCATAAGGAAGATGGATGCCCAACCACCCAAGCTACATCCATCCCCCTGCTACATCTCTTAAGGTTGACCAAAGATACCCAAAGTTAGTCTTTTCCCATACAGGATGGTCATATAACAAATCAGGCTTAGTTTATCACCAGCATTCTAAAAACCAGACCTAGAGAGAAAAACTAGGTCTGGGGACACTTGCATGGTTTCTAATATAGTGAATGTTTAGCCTACCCTGATTATCACAAAATCAGGACAATGAGAATAATTGCATTAATATTTCTTGAAGTGCAGGTTTTGTATTGATATATTATCTCAATTTCTGTTTATCTGTGAATATTTTGAACTCTCCATCATTTTTGAATCCCAGCATTGCTGGATAGAGAATTCTTGGCTGGAATTTTTTTTTCTTTTAGCACCTTAACTATATCATACCACTACCTTCTTGCCTCCATGGTTTCAGATGAGAAATCAGCACTTAATCTTATTGAACTTCCCTTGTATGTGATCGTTCTCTTTTCTCTTGCTGATTTCATTATTCTCTCTTTGTCTTGAGCATTGAACAGTCTGACAAACATATGCCTTGGAGTAGGCCTGTTAGGATTTATACTGTTCAAGGTGTGCTGTGCATCCTGGACGTGTATGTGCATCTCTCTCAATAGAGTTGGGAAGTTTTCAGCCATTATTTCCTTCAACACTCCTTCTATCCCCTTTCCCTTCTCTTCTCCCTCTGGGATTCTACAATGCATTTATTTGTGGATTTTGCATTGTCCTTCAAATCACTAATTCACTGTTGAATTTTTTCTATCTTTTTATCTATCTGTTCTACTATCTGGTTTCAAATGTACTGTCTTCCACATCACTGATTCTTTCCTCTCCCTCTTCAAATCTGCTGTTGTGTGCTTCCAGTGTATTTTTGATTTCTTGCATTGTGCCATTCATCACCATCATATCTGATATCTTTTTACATATGTTTACAGTTTCCTCAGTATGTTTTCCCTGTGTGTTTTCAATATCCGTAATCTCTTCCTTCACTTCATAAAGTTGATTCATGATATTTGTTTGGACCTCTGTGATTAGTTGTTCCATGTTCTGCATCTCCTCTTGGTTTTTAGTTTGTTCATTGGATTGGGCCATGTCTTCCTTATAATGGCTTGTAATTTTTTGTTGGTATCTAGGCATCTGTTTATCTTGATGGATTTATTCCATTGATGAGCTTCTCTCTCTATTCTATGGTTTTATTTTGTAGTTTCTCTGTGTGTGGTAAGGTTTCACTTTGATCCTTCATTCCATTTATTCTATTTCCTCATTGTTGTCTATGTTCCTTTGCAAGAATATATTTAAGAGAAGAGAAAAGGAAAGAGATAGGAAGAGAAAAAGAATTATAGTAATAATAATAGTTAAAGGAAGGTGAGGAACCATACAAGACCTAGGAAATTTAAAAATTAATGAGTAAGAAGCACTGAGGTATAAGATTATCAAAGTGGAATAGAAACAATGAAACAAGAAACACAATAGAGAAAAATATATAGAATGAATTACAAGGCTGGAATGTTGAGAAGAGGGAAAAGGAAAAGAGAAAATAGAGCAAGAATAAGGTAAAAGAAAAAAGCAAACAGAGAAAAGGAGAGAGAGAGAAATAAAAACAAGAAAAATTTGACACCAAATAAAAGAGGTGGAATAAAAGAACAACAAAAGTACACAAAAGATACAAAGATGAAGAGAAAAGAAACAGTGTAGGTAGAGTAAATCAGTAAACAATAGAAAAAAAAGAGAAACCAATGAGCAGTGAAACAAAGAAGGGGATACACAACAAGCAAGAAACAACAGAGCAATGACATTTTAAAAAGGAGACAGAAGGAAAAATTTAAAAAAGAAAACAAAATATACACAGGAAAAAGCCTTCTCTCTTAGACCCCTAAGGATCTTTTCAGGGTGCTTGTGTTCAGCAGTCACTCACCCTGCAATCTGCCTTAAATCTGCAGGCTTTAGTGAATAAAATAAGGGAAATTTAAAAAGGAATTTTTTTTAAAAAAAAATAAGAGATCCAAGAAAACCTAATACAAAGAGAATGTCTATATGTTCCTTGTCATTAAGTTTCAACTGGGTGACTTATAACTTGGTGGATCACTTCTCAAGGAAGAGCTGGAAATCAAACCAGGGACCTTGTGTATGCTAGGCAGGAATTATTCCACTGAACTATTCTGCTTGGAGGAATTATTCTTTCAGAAGGCTATCCACCCCTTTTCCTTTGGGCAGTTTAGATTCCCTGCAGTCCACCAGAGTTGTGCTGGTCAGCCTCCTGTCTCTGCCTCCTCTCTGATGTAATTTCTCCCTTTTCCTAGGTGGCTGGCATTATGGTCTGCCTAAGAAAAGCCCCGTCAACTCTCTATGTCAAGTCAGGGTCCCTTCTGGTATTCAAGGGGTGCCCAGTTGACTAACTCATGGTTGTAATTCAATGTGGAGTTTGACGGTGCTGGGAATGATCCAAAGAAAGATTGGGATCAGGGGACCTCACTCCATGATGAATGCAGGCAAGTTTATTTAGATTGAAGCTGCTTTTTATACTACAAAGCTGATAACAAAAATAGGGAGTTCTTCAATAGTTTCTCACCTTGGTGCGTGAGAGCGCTACCTGTTTGTGAGTTCCCAGACAAACTTTCCTGAGAACTTAGACAATAACATCTGTGTGGGGAGTTCATTCTGCTCTGCCTCCTCCCACTGATATCTGCAGTATGCAGTGTCCTTTGCGACATTTACTCTCCGCCAGCAAGCATGCTTTTTGGATGCTTAACCCTTTATGCTCTGACTCTCAGCATCTTCTCCAACAATTCCCCCCAGCTTGTTTTTTGTCCAGGTTGACTGTGCCTGTCTTAGGTTGCCCTCCTCTGAAGGTCTTACCCATCATTGGCCACCAGCCAAGCTGCCATGGACAGGGGTTCGAGAGTCAAGGGTTTTAAGCAGAATCAAGTTGTTGGCATGGCTGGTCTTTTCAGCCCTATTAATGCAGGACAGCAGGGCTTTGCGAATGTCTCCTAATACAGTTAAGAGTAGCAGAGCACCAATGATCATCACACCCAAGTTAGCAAGTACAGAAGTTGATTTCCACCAATGTAAGGGGTTTATTTTATTCAATTGATCTATCACTGATTGCCAAAATTCACTGCCTGGAAGTGTAGTAAGTTGATTCTGAGACATGCTCAAAATCCTTTTTTGCAAATCTGTAATTTCTATAGATAAATTAGTGTGATGACCTATTAAATGATTTTTAATTTTTTCCCACTCATAATGGGAATCATTGTATGGGAGAGGAGTGATACAAAAAGCACTTTCATCCCAATCACATTTCAAACCTTGTTTTAAATTTAGATTATATACTTGATCTCCCATTTGTGTAACAGCCATCTCTAAATCATTAAGCCTATTATTAATTTGCTCATCTATATATGCTTGACTATGCCATAGTTCATTAGCATTATGATGTCAATATTTAACATAATGGTGTGTTTGGATACTCTTATGTAGGGCAGTTCCTGCTACAGCAGCAGCAGTAATAATACCTATAAGCCCTAATACAGCAGTTATAATTAATTCAATTAAACATCTAGTTCTTTTCAAATAATGATTTAGAAAGTGCCATAGGATTTGGCTCTCAGGGGAAGACTGCCAGCAGCGATTCAGGTGAACCGGAAGCCATATTCCATGATGCCGTCGTCCTATTAGAACTACAGTAGAATTCTCCTGTAAAACAGACTTTGATACACAAGTAATAAAGAGAGCAATTGCTGCAGAAAAATCATGTATGATTAATGCTCACCATTCCAAGTATAAAAACAATAAGATCCTGTACACACACTTTATGATGTGAGCTACCATTCCAATGCAGGGTAGTATTCACCAGTCCTTTCTTTCCAGTTAATGTATAAGTAGGGGCTAATTCTAAAAATACTTTCCATAAATTCTTTTGTTTTTTCTCTGGAACTGTTATCCCAAGGGGAGAGGATCAATCATCCCTGATTGAGCCATTGAATTTGCTTATTGCTAGTTAAATTAGGTCCGTTTCCCGGCCATGGATATGGATGGGTTTCAGAGACAGGTACAATAGTCTGATTAATTCCAGTCCAACTAACTCCAGTGTAGTTGCCATTTTCTGGGACCAGCAACCCCACAGGGGTGCCTTCCCAAACTATTCCATAGGAATCATTAAACACAATTAGTTCACTTTCCATTTGGCATTCATGCCAACCTTCCTCATCAGTTTGTCTGGAAAAAGAACAAGTGGAGTTTTGAGATTTGTAACTGAAAACATTATATTATGGGAATAAAAAGATTTTAATTAAGGTTTCATTTTTTCGGGTCACAACCACAGTCCGATTTTTAATTGACATGTGCAGTGGTTGTGGCCCAATGCAGAGTGGCTGACCAAGAAAAGGTAAAGTCAGATTACTTATGGTTTTTCCATCTTCATTATTGAGGAAAGGTAATCTTTTATCAAAAGGGCCAGGAAATTCTGAACTGCCATTTAAAAAAACTGAAAATGATGGATCTCCCCATGTAAGTACTCTTATAAGTGGAGGATTAGGTATATATGCCCAGTATGTAAAATTATTAGCTTTCATCCCCAATAATTGCATGATCAATAAAACTGTCATCCAGAAGATCTTCATTATGGCTCTCACTTGAGTCTGCTTCTTTCTGTTTCAGTCTATGGTTTGGCAGCCAAATGGAGACATTGAAATCTGTAAGCACAAGAGCAAACCCTCGTCCCCAAATTTTTACCCATCCTTTCTTCATTGACCATCATTAACATCTTTTCAATATATAGGCTGATGTAGAGTTGATGCATTCTTTTTGCTAGGTTGCCAATGCCCTTCTGCAGGAGTGCAATTTTTTATCTGTTGATAAACATTTAGAAAATTCAATGTATATAAGGCTTTATTTAATTGATCACGAGGGTTTATCATACCATCACCATTTCACCCTTTTTGTTTTTGAAGCATATATTTTAAAGTTTGATTAGCTCGTTCTACAATAGCTTGTCCTGTAGGGTTATATGGGATACCAGTGACATGAGTAATACGCCAAGTGGCACAAAACCTGTGAATGAATGACAGATATAAGATGGACCATTATCTGTTTTAATTTGCAAAGGAATGCCCATGATAGCAAAACACTGACAAAGATGAGATCACACAGTGGTAAACTTTTCACTAGTATGAGCTGATGCCCAGAGAAAATGAGAATAAGTATCAATAGTGACATGTACATATTTTAAATGTCCAAAAGAGGGAATATGTGTAACATCCATTTGCCAAAGTGCATTAGGTTGCTCACCTCTTGGATTTACACCGGAGGGTATCGGAGAATTATGAATTGGGCCACATGTGGGACAAGAACAAATAATATATTTGGCTTGCTCTATAGTAAGATCAGGAAATTTATATTTCAAACCTTTGGAATTCACATGAGTATTGTTATGAAAATCAATAGCAGTTTGTATTGGAGCAACTAATTTATCTACTATGTCATTAGCAGTTGCTAAAGGACCAGGCAAATGAGAATGGGATCGAATGAGAGTCATAAAGAAAGGGGAAGCACGATTTCATACAAGTTGCTGCAAATTAAAAAACATTAGTGAAAGTTCATCATGAGGTACAATATCAGCAGTTTCTATGTGAGACAAAACTTGGCAAACATAAGCAGAATCAGAAACAATATTAAGAGAGTCTGAGACAGTTTGTAACAATTTTATTACAGCATCAAGTTCTGTTTTTTGTGCTGAGGTGTAAGGTGTTTGCCAGACCTGTTGATGGTGTGGTCCAGTAAAATCAGCCCTTCCATTACTGCTCCCATCCGTAAAATATGTGGCAGCATGCGGAAGAGGGTGGTTTTTAGTAATGGAAGGTAAGACCCATGAAGTACATTTTAAAAACTGTAATAATTTAGAAGATGGAAAATGACTATCAATAATGCCAATGAAATCACTTAGAGCAATTTGCCCAGAAGAGCTCACTGTAAATAAATGAGTAATTTCTTCCTTAGACATAGAACATAAAATACAGTCTGGATCTCTGCCTATAAGATGACACAAACGAGCCCTGCCTTTTCTAATCAAATGGGAAATTTTATCAACGTAGGAATCTAAAATTTTTAGGGCTTTGTTAGGCAAGAAAAGCCATTACAATATCCCTTCTTGCCAAAAAAGTCCAGTAGGAGAATGTAAGGTAGGAAAAATGATTAATTGAATAGGTTTGGCAAGATCGACCCGTGTTAATTGGCCTTCTTGTATTCTTTGTTTTACTAATTGTAACTCAGCTTTGGCTTCAGTAGTAAGAGTTCTAGGACTCAAAAGGTCTGAATCTCCATTCAAAGAGTCAAAAAGATGTGAAAGGGCATAAGTAGGAATTCCTAACCCGGGCGAATCCAATTAATATCCCCCAACAATTTCTGGAAGTCATTAAGGGTAAGCAGTTTATCTTGACGAATTTGTACTTTCTGAGGAGCCACTGTATTAGAAGTTACTTGAAAACCCAAATAGGTAGAAGGAGTTTCTCTCTGAATTTTTTCTTCAGCTACTTGTAACCCAAAATGTGAAAAAAATTTTGTAAGCTAAACTGAAACAAGTTTTGCAATATATTCATGCTGGGATGAGCAAATAAAATATCAACCACATAATGAATTATTAAAGCAGTTGGATATTTTTCACGAATTTTTTGTAAAGGTTGATTTACAAATACTTGACATAATGTTGGGCTATTCAAAATACCTTGTGGTAACACATGCCATTGAAATCTTTGTCTGGGACTTTGATTATTAAAAGCAGGAATTGAAAAGGCAAATTTTTCCCTATCTTTAGGATGTAAAGGAATAGTAAAAAAAACAACCTTTTAAATCAATGATAATCAAAAACCAATCCTGAGGTATCATAGAGGGCTGCGGCAGGCCAGGTTGAAGGGATCCCATAGGCTGAATTACTTTATTTATTTCTCTAAGATCTGTTATCATTCACCATTTCCCTGATTTCTTTTTTATAATGAATACCGGTGAATTCCAGGGGCTAGTGGAGGGTTCTATATGACCAGCTTTTAATTGTTCTTGAACCAAAGATTGAAGGGCTTCAAGCTTTTCTTGAGAAAGGGGCCATTGATCTACCCATATGGGTGTTTGAGTTAACCAATTAAGAGGCAAAGTGAAGCCCTTTTTACCAATGGCCCCTATTATAAATTTGATTGATGTGAGTCAATATAACCCAGGCCCCGACGATCACCAGGTTTACGGGTTTGTCCAAATTGCATTTGATTCATCATATTTTTAATGGGGTTAGAAAGAGTAGGGATATGTATATATGCTCCCCATTGATTTAAAAGGTATCTTCCCCATAAATTTAATCCCACATCAGCAACAAAAGGTTGCAAACTGGCTTTTTGTCCTTCAGGACCTAAAATATCAAAAATTTTTGTACTTTGATAAACATCAGTCATAGTTGCAATACCTGTGAAAACCATAGGAACCTTTTGTAATGTCCAAGCTTGAGGCCAATGGCATTTGGCTATAATGGTGACATCAGCTCAGGTATCTACTAATCCTAAAAAAACTTTCCCATTAATAGTAATGGTTACTTCAGGTCTTTCATCGCCCACAAATGTTTGCCAAAAGACCCTATGGCCTGTTGACCCAAAGCCACCAGTTCTTTTAAAAGGAAGTGCAGAAGGTTTGTTATAAGGAAGAAAAAGCAATTGAGCAATACGGTCACCATTAACTATTTGTACTTGCCCCAGGGACTGTACCATAACTTTAATTTCTCCCTGATAATCCTCATCAACAAGTCCCATTTGAACCAAGAGTCCTTTGTGAGTCATACTAGTTCCCCCAACTATTATTCCTACTGAATTTTTTGTAACTGGGCCTTTAACTCCTGTAGATATTGTCTGGATGCCCATTGATTGTGTTATTAATTTGGTTTCAGCACTTGGCAAATCTACAGCAGCACTTCCCTTTGTTGCCGCTTTTAATTTGGTAACAGGACTGAGTGATTCCTCCCGTTGCTGACAGGATATTTCAGTGAGAGGCTCATATTGTTTGTCTGTGGGCCCTGAGCTAGGCCTGCATAAATGTTTCCCGAACGGGTGATTGACTTTCCGTTGTCATAAAATTGAGATTTACATTCTCTAGCCCAATGGAACGCTTTTTGACAAATCGGGCATATTCTTGATGGAGTTGGATATGACTCATTTCTCTTTTGAGGTCTGGAAGCAGGGAGCATTCTGCACTGTTTCTGAAAATGTCCTGTCCTCCCACATTGATAACACACTCCATTTTTTGTCTGACCCTTACTCAGGTGTGCTTGAGCCATGGCGGTGGCCAGAATGGCCATCTGATGAGTAGAATACCCAATATCCTGACAAGCTTTAACATAATCAGGTATTGACCTACCAGCTGCTTTTGTAGGTCTTATAGCTTTTTTGCATTCATTATTGGCATTACGAAAAGTGAGGGTTAAAAGAATAAAGTCTCTAGCTTCAGGAATTTGCACAGTTTTCAAAACAACAACAGAGAGCCTAGCAATAAATTCCACATATGGCTCATTAACCCCTTGAAATATTTTTGAAAATGACTGTGTAGGTTGGCCAGGAGGTGTGATTTTCATCCATGCAGCTAAACAAGCCATCCTAACCTGAACAATAGCTATATCATTATACTGTAACTGCCGGGGTATACCCATCCAATGACCAGTACCCAAAAGCTGATCAAGAGTTATTGGAACAGGAGGGTTTTGAGCTGCATTGTGCCTGGCTGTTTGTGTAGCTTCATCTGCCCACCATGTTTTAAATTGTAAAAATTCAGCAGAATTTAAAACTGTATGAGCTAGCATTTCCCAGTCCCATGGGATTAGTCTATCTGTTTGAGCCAGTCCTTTGATAAGACCAAGAGTATAAGAGGAGTTAACCCCATATTGGGCACAGGCTTGTTTTAATTCTTTCAGCAATTTAAAAGGTAGCGGTTCATGCTGAAATTCCAAACCTCCCTGAGGATTAGCTTGATCAGGGGGTAGTTGAGTTATAGTTACAGGAAACTATGCCAACATTTGAAGGGCTTCAAGATCTCCAGCACTTCTGCCCTGTGCAATTCATCTCATGAGAGGTGATGAAGCATGGGTTTTAGGAACCATTACGCGATTAGTACACGGATTATTATCAAAACCATCAAAAAATATAGTAAAAGGGTTAGTGGGAGGCGGAAGAGTAGAAGGAGGAGCAGGGTTCCAGGAATCTTTAGCAGAAGTTTTCTTAACTATACCCGAGTCCGCAGGAATAGTTTACTGTTCCTTAGGTAGGGTAGGATACAAAGGCTGGACAGAAAAAGCGGCTGGCTGATTTAAAAAACTAGTGCTAGTTCCCTTAGTACGGCAGAAAACAGAATCCTCCTCATCAGAAGTACAGTCTTCTGAAACTTCAAAATTCCCTTCCTTTAAAACAGGCTCTTGAGTGCTATCATCAACACCTTTTGTATGAATAACATTTTCATCATCCTCTTCTTCAGATTGAAGAGGATCTAAAGCAGTGGCTATTTGATGACAGAGAGCCCATACTTGAAGAGGAACTGTTTCCCCTTTTTGATAAGCTCGCCGGAATGATTTCATTACTAGTTTCCATTGTTTCAAATTTATTACATTCCACCTTTGCGGCTGAAACCAGTAACAATGTTTTTGTACAAGAGAAAAGAGTTCTAGTAACTCGTGGGTCGTCACAGATACCCCTGTATTCTTTAACAGGGTCTTTAAAACCTTGGAATATTCCTCAAATCGAGTCGACTGATTTCCCATTACCCTGACGATCAAGATTATTTGACTCACCACATAAGATTCAAGGACCGTCCGAACCAGCATCAAGTCCTTAGTTCCACAGCACTGATCCAGAGAAAAAGATGATAAGAAATGACTAGTCATGCCCCACGTTGGGCGCCATCTGTTGTAATTCAACATGGAGTTTGAAGGTGCCGGGAATGATCCAAAGAAAGATTGGAATCAGGGGACCTCACTCCATGAGGAATGCAGGCAAGTTTATTTAGATTGAAGCTGCTTTTTATTCTACAAAGCTGATAACAAAAGTAGGGAGTTCTTCACTAGTTTCTCACCTTGGTGCGTGAGAGCGCTACCTGTTTGTGAGTTCCCAGACAAACTTTCCTGGGAACTTAGACAATAACATCTGTGTGGGGAGTTCATTCTGCTCTGCCTCCTTCCATTGATATCTGCAGTATGCAGTGTCCTTGGAGACATTTACTCTCTGCCTGCAAGCATGCTTCTTGGATGCTTAACCCTTTATGCTCTGACTCTCAGCATCTTCTCCAACACTCACCACAAGGAAATCACTCTCCACCCTCCCTGACCCCTCTTCCTCACTGGGAATGTGCCATCACACTCCCATTTGGAGCAGGGGGCCAGGGGCTCCCCCTAATCTATCCACCCTGAGGGCTGGGTAGGTGAGCTGCTTCCAGCAACTGAGGCAAGCAACCCACAAATTTCCCCTGTCTTCACTATCTGTCCAGTACCCTCCTAGATGACTCAGAGCACCTTCCCATTCTATATATATCCAAAGGAGGAAGATGTCTGCTCTCTTCTCAGTTCAATACAATTCCCAAGGAGTTTTACCTCACTTAATATCTCAGGGGTGAGAGAGTGGAGCCCTACCTGGCAGCCAAGAGGTTTAATAACTCATGATTACTTGTTTTGGCTTCTTCATCTCTCTGACCCTCACTCTTCTGGGAGTTGTGAAGCAGTGTCCTGGTTTGTTGTACCCCAAAGCAGGTCCCCAAAGCAGCATCTGATTCTTTCTCTTTTGTTTTAGGGACAGCTGAGGCTTATCTCATTAATCCACTGGCCATGTTCCACAATGTCCCCACAATGCCCTTTTTGCTAACAGAGTTGCCAAGCAGCTTTATGATGGCCCAGACTTAAGATTACTATAGTTGTTTTTCATATTATGAATGATAAATTTTGGCCCAATAATTATGATATAAAACTGAACAGCAAAAATAAAACAAATATATTTTACATTATTTGATTATCATACAAAAATAGGCACATCTATTTTTAACACAGTATTAATAGTACCTAATTTAAAAAATTATTAATAAAATAATTACTAATGGAATGGAAGTGAATGTGTGATAGAATAAAAATATAAACAAATGCTCATGTGAAAAAACTATAATGAATTTAGAACAATTTATAATTTAAAAAAAGCATTTAAACGAAATGGGGAGAAATATTACACTTTCAATGGCAGGATATGCTGTTATACCTTAAGGGGACTGGGTCTAGTTTACAATCAAGGACTATAAAAAATTTATTGGCAATAATTCTATTAGTATTAATTGAAATTGGTCCTTATTTTCTAGGCAACAAGTTGGCAGATACATTGGGCTTATCAAGAAGATGAATTTCCTAAGATATTTTAATAAAAATTCCTGTCTCTTTAAATCCAGATACTTCATCAGACAATTTTTAAAAGGCAAATAATTCAAACAGAAACATCTTTTCTTTACATAGTTAAGCAGTTTGGCAGTTTGATATAGTTATGAATTCCAAAAATATATATTGGATTATGCTTGTAAACTGGTCTGTTCATCTGGGCATGATTAAGTTCTGATTAGGGCTTTCATTGGGCCATGTCAGTAGTGTGCTGAGCCCCACCCCTTGGTGGGTGAAGTCTCAAAGATAAAAGAAATGACAAAGGACAGAGTTAGAGTCTTTGAGTTGGAGTTCTGATGCTGAGTTTTAATGCTGGAGCCCAGGGAAATAAGCACACAGAGGAACTTGGTCGTGAGGAAGGAGAGAAGACCTCAGGAAAAGAGACAAGGTGTTTGCCTGATAGTCTACAGCTGGCCTTGTGGAGAGAAGCAAATCCTGAGCCCAGAGATAGACCAAGCCCTGGGAAGAGAGGAACCCAAGAAGCCTGAACTCTTGCCAGACATCAGCAGCCATCTTGCCACAACACGTGGCAATGGACCTTGGTGAGGGATGAAATTTATATTTTATGGCCTGGTAACTGCAAGCTTCTAGCCCAAATAAATACACTTTATAAAAGCCAACCAATTTCTGGTATTTTGCATCAGCACCCCTTTTGTGACTAATACACTTATGAAGGTAAAACATAGTATTTTGAAAAAAACTTGTTTAAGAAATGAAATTAGGTAAATGGAGCATTTGCTATAAAATGTGTTTAAAATCTTAAGATGGAAATTTCAGAAGCTCTAAATAACAAAACGAAATTTGAAAACATCTATATTTGAATCAGGGAGTGGGGTGGAGAGATAATAGAGCTAACATCCTGTTGTAGTAAGCTTAGGCTTCGCCCCTCACAACTTTTGCTAGAATCCCAACAGTTTGAAAACAAGGGTGTTTCAGACTAAGATGACACCTTTGTTTGCATCTCATATTCCTCTTAATATTGCTACCAAAAGTGAGGAATGGGGGTGGGGTGGGTGTTTTTCTCATCTTTATAAAAATATGACAGTACTCTGAGAAGTACATTTTTATTTCTCCTGTTCTCTATTCTGATTCCTTAGTGTTAATAATATTGTCTGAGAAAAGAGGGAATTCGGTGAAAGTGGCTGTATTGTGGCCTCCATTATTTCCAAGGCAAAGTGCCACATGTAGTTTATCAGATTGTAAATATTGACATACTCTCAGACTAGACCAAATGCCTCCCAACATGTCCTGTATTTGCAGGGAGGGTGTTTCCAGTGCAGCCAGCACTCTGAGACAGTGAGGCAGCTCCCAGAAATTTCTAAGAATTATGCCCATAGACCCTCTGTCTTCTCTGCCTTTCAGAAGGAGAGAAATATGGCTTTGGGGATCCCCAGCTATTGGTATGGAGCCTCCTGTGCAAAGGGTGTTTCCAATATGAAGGGGGGTTTAACACCCTATTTTTGGAAATTGAAATATTACTCTTATTCTTACCATAATATCAACATCAAACGTACTTACAAGTTGAACGATATTATCTACAGCAAATGCTTTAAAATTAACAGTGGATATAATTTTAAAATTAGCATTATGAAGTAAAAGCAAACTCATGATTTTAAAAGTGATCTAAAGTCCCAAAGAAGGTGATCTAAAATATTAAAGTATGGCCTTGGAACAGTGAACCTGCATCAGTCAAGTCCCACTAGAGAGAACAGAAAGTAACCAAAAAAAAAACCAAGAAAAACTACTAGCCTATTTTGAGGGGGGTTAGCAGTTGTTTCTAGAAAAATATTAAATACTAACTTGTTCATTTTCATGCTATCTGCTTCTCTGGGTTGCTGATCTGAGCAAGGATCATGTAACTGTTAGTAGGTGATAGGAAAAATGGATGCAGACAAAATAAATGCAGCAACAAATTTTGATTATCTCCACCACAGTTATAATTAGGAGGATGTCTGCTGGAAATCATCTAAAAATGAACAAGACCTATAAGGACAGAAAGACATAAAAAATGCATTTTCCTTCACATTTAAAAAAATGTGAAGTATGTATCACTCAACAGGTTTTTAAATAGTGCAAATTTCATCTATTATTCTAACATATAAAATTATTAGATCTTCAAATGTCTAAGTTAGCAATTTCAATTCAGAGGAAAAAAAATTCAGCTTCTCTCCAAATGTTCAGGACATATACATTTAGTCCTCATTTACTAGTGTCTCAGTAGATAACCATATTTTGGGCCCAATTTAAAATTTGCTAACTGCATTCCTGGAATGTTTCATTTGCATAAATTCCCTGCAGGAGAAAATGGAAGTGGTGATCATAGGTACTGTGGTGTCTCAGAGGTTACCTGAAGGCTGCTGCCTCAGAAGTACATCCTGCTCTGCTCCAGCTCTGCACAGCAGGCTTCAAAATGACCCCTCCTGTACAGCTGGAGTGTCCTGCTGAGCAGGTCAGCTTCATAGGTCAGGAGGGAGAACCTGTGGAAGGCAGTGATGAAGCTGCCACTTTTGATCTGCACCTCGGGAATCCAGCATAAATAGCAACATTTCCAGCTTTGCATGTGCTCCAGAGAGCCATGGCAGAAGAATACCATGCAGGTAGACATATTGGAATGCCATTCCCTAAAATACTGCTCCAAGCTGCCATCCTAGCTGTCCATGTGCTGAAGAGGGTTTGGTTTCAGTTTTTGTTTTTTTAATAATTAAAATGATTTATTAGTATTATTAAAAAAGTAAACACTATAAAATAACTTGATTACATTTATATTAGAATGATTTGGAATTATGTTCACTGAATCTAATATTCTGATTCCATAAGTCACTCATGTGTGATGTTTGATTTGAAGGCACTACACTTATATCTTCTTATCAAATACTGGGGAAATAAAACAAAGCTGCTTACAAAAAAAAAAAAACCCATACCAATATGGAAGCAAGAAAGAAAATAATTTATTATTGGTTAAGAATGATCAGGTTTACATGCATATAAATTAGCATGCCAGGGATATGTCAGGACAGAATTTCATACAAATTTACAGAGTAAAGCAGATGAAAGAACAATGAAAACTTCTCTTATCTCCCTGAGAGATAAATGATTGCACTTTGTGATTGTTCCCTGTATAGTCAGTGCTGGGAATTAAATCTAGTCACTTACAAAAGAGATGTTCTAACCCCAGGTTAGTCCTAACCCCAGGTTAGTCCTAACCCCAGGTACTGTTGTTGTGAACCTATTTGTAAATAGGATATTTGAATATGGTATTATTTAAGGAGAGGCCAAACTGAATGATGTTGGGCCTTAATCCAATAAGATTGGAGTACTTATCAGCAAAAAATGGAAACCAGAGAAATCAGAGGAGAGTGAGAAATTTCCATGTGATGAGTGCAAAGATGAATCCACAAGCCAAAGAATGCCAAGGATTTCTGGGAAACTAGGACCAGAACACCACAGATCCTGAGAGAAAGCATGGCATGTGGATTCCCTGATGATGGGTTTCCAGGCTTCAAAATCATGAGACAATAAATTCCTGTTGTTTAAAGCCACCAGTATGTATTATTTATCATAGAGGCCCTGGTAAACTAAGACACTCAGTGAGTGACTCCGGAATTAATTTTGCAAGTATGTGTTTACAGTTCTAAGGGTTAGATGGCCCAAGACATTGTGGTGTAAAATCAAAAGTTCAGTATTCCTACTGGGCTTATTATGTTTACAAGGAGATATTCTAAAGAGGGAGAATGGAAGGCAGCTGACCATTTCCTCTTCATTAAGCAAAGAAAATTTCATCCTTTTTACCCTTAAACAACTGAGAAAAACAATTTGAAAGATATTTGTTAAGAATCTGAGTATTCAAGAGAGCTGTTTATGTGTGTTTATATGTGTGTTTCACTTTTTAATTTATTGATACATATTATTAAGAATAAATCAATTCAAAGTATACAATAAAGGTATTCAGTATAATCACATAGTTGTGCATTCACCAAATCAGCAGCCTTAGAACATTTTTATTATTCCAGTAATAATAAAAATATGCTAAACAACTCAAACAAACAAACAAATCTCATCACCTCTCAATCTCTCCATACTTCCGTGCTGTACATAGATACAATTCCATTTCCTTTTCTGTAGTTTATTTGTATTTATATTTTGTAAAACAGTCTTATATATACAATATCACCCATGTTCATATTTTACATGAGGTTTCACCATGTCATACAGTTCCATGTTAAATTTTTAAGTTTCTTTCTGGTAATATAAATGTCCTTAGGCTTTCTCTTTCAACCACTGTCATACCCATATAATAATTCTGCTAGTCATGAACAACAGGATGTGCTCTCACCATTTCCATTCATTTTCAAAGATTTACAAACAACCTTTTAACCAATTCTGCACAGATTAACCCTCATCTTTTTGTTCTCTATAATCATTCTATTTTCTGGTGACCTATTTTCTAATTATTAATTCCATGAGTTCACATAATATATTTAGTTCATAATAGCACAATTGTACAGTATTTACCCTTTTGTCTGGCTTGCTTCACTCAACATAATGTATTCCAGGTTCATCCATGTTTTCATATGCTTCATGACTTCATTTATTCTTACCACTGCATAATATTCCATCCTGTACACACAGCAATTTGTTTATCCATTCATCAGTTTATGGACACCTAGGGTGTTTTCAAATTTTGGCAATCATGAATAAAGCTGCTATGAACATTGGTGTGCAGATGTCTATTCATGGCACTGCTCTCAGTTCTTCTAGGTATATACTTAGCAATGGTATTGTCTGGTCACATGGAAAGTTGATATTTGACTTCATTAGGAACAACCAGTCATCCACAGTGACAGTACAATTCTACATTCCCATCAAAGTCAATAAGCATTCCTATCTCTCCAAATCCTCTCTAACAATTATAGTTTTCTGACTTTTTAATAATGGCCAGACTAATATGTGTGAAATGATATCTCATGGTAGTTTTGATTTGCATTTCCCAAATTGCTAGTGATGTTGAATATTTTTTATGTGTTTCTTTGTCATTTCTATTTCTTCTTTGTACAGTTGTCTTTTCAAGGCCTTTGCCCACTTTTTAGTTGGATAGTCTGTCTTTTTTTTGTTGAGTTGTATGATCTCTTTATAGATCATGATTATTAAACCCTTATTGGATATGTGATTGCCAAATATTTTCTCCCATTGAGACAGCTGCCTTTTCATTCTTTTGACAAAGACCTTTGAGTTGAAAAAGTGTTTAATTTTGAGGAGGTCTCATTTATCTATTTATTTGTTGCTCGTGCTTTGGTTGTAAGTTTTAAGAAACTACCACCTACCACAATATCTTGAAGATGTTTTCTTACATTATCCTCTAAAAGTTTTATGATTGTCACTTTTTATATTTAGTTCCATGATCCATTTTGAGTTAGTTTTTTGTCTAAGGTGTGAGATAGGGATTGTCTTTCTGTGTTTTGGATATAGCTATCCAGTTCTGCCAGGGCCATTTCTTGAATAGACTGTTCTGGCCCAGCTGGGTGGGCTTAATAACCTTGCCAAAAATCACTTGGCTGTAGATATGAGGGTCTATTTCTGAGTTATCAATTCAGGTCTATTGGTCAATGTATCTCTATATACCAGTACCATACTGTTTTTAACAATTTAGCTAAGTAAAATGCTTTAAAGTCAGGAAACGAGAGTCCTCCAAATTCATGCTTCTTTTAAAAGACATTTTTGGCTATTTGGGGACCCTAACCTTCCAAGCAAATTTGATAATTGGCTTTTTTATTTCTGCAAAGAGGTTGTTGGGATTTTTATTGGGATTGCATTGAATCTATAAATCAGTTTGGGTAGAATTGACATCTTAATGATATATGGTCTTCCAATCCATGAACACGGAATGTTCTTCCATTTATTTAAGTCTTCCTTGGTTTCTTTTAGCAATGTTTTGCAGTTTTCTGAACACTAGTCCTCTATGTCCTTGGTTATATTAATTCCTAAATATTTTACTGTATTAGTTGCTATTATAAATGGGTTTTTTCCAGATTTCCTCTTCAGACTGCACACCAGTAGTGTATAGAAATGCTGTTGATTTTTGCATATTAATCTTGCATCCTGCCTCTTTGCTGAACTTGTCTATTAATTCTAGTATCTTTGTTGTGGGTGTTTCAGGATTTTCTAGATATAGGATCATACCTTCAGTGAATTGTGAAAGTTTTACTTCTTCCTTTCCTATTTGGGTGCCTTTTTTATCTTGCCAAATTGCTCTAACTAGTAATTCTAGCACAATATTGAATAATGATGACAGTGGGCATCCTTGTCTTGTTCCTTATCTCAGTGGGAAAGGTTTCAGTCTTTCACCATTGAGTACAATGCTACCTGTAGGTTTTTCATATATGCACTTTACCGTATAGAGAAACCTTCCTTCTATTCCTAACTTTTGGAAGGTTTTTATCAAGAAAGTGTACTGTATTTTGTCAAATTCCTTTTCTGCATCAATTGAGGGGATCATGTAATTTTTCTTCTGCAATTTATCAATTTGTTTTATTACACTACACTTTATTACATACCTGAGATAAAACCCACTTGATTGTGGTGTATAATTCTTTTTATGTGCTTTTGGATTTAGTTTGCAAGTATTTTGCTGAGGATTTTTCATTTATATTCATTAGAGCTATTTGTCTGTAGTTTTCTTTTTTCACAGTGTCTTTATCTTGTCTTGGTATTAGAGAGATGTTGGCTTAATAGAATTAGTTTGGTAGTGTTCTTTCCTGTTCAATGTTTTGGAAGAGCTTGAGCAAGATTGATGTCAGACCATCTTTGAATGATTGATACAAGTCACTGTGAAGCCATCTGGACCCAGGCTTTTCATCCTTGTAAGGTTTTTGTTGACTGTTTCAATCTCTTCACTTGTGATTGGTTTGTTGAGGTTTTCTATGTTTTCTAGGGTCAGTGAAGGTGGTTTGTGTGTTTCTAGAGTTTGTTCATCTCGTCTACATTGTCTAGGTTTTTGGCATACAGATGTTCATAAAATCCTCTTGTGATGACTCTTAATTTTGCAAGGTTAGTGGAAATGTCCTCCATTTTTTTATTTGATTTTTTATTTGTGATTTTTTTATTTGAATCTTCTTTTTTTTTCTTTGTCAGTCTAGCAGAGTGTTTATCAATATCGTTGATCTTCTTTAAGAATGAACTTTTGGTTTTGTTGATTCTATTTTTTTCCAAAATTCCATTTATTTTTGCTGGAGCTTTCTATTTCTTTCCTTCAGTTTGGTTTGGGATTAGTTTGCTGTTCTTTTTCTAGTTCATCCAGATAGCAGTTAGATCTTCAAGTTTAGCTCTTTCTTCTATTTTAATGTAAGCATTGAGGGCTATAAATTTCCATCTCAGCATAGCCTTTGCAGTGTCCCATAGGTTTTGATATGATGTGTCCCCATTTTCATTCATCTCAATATATTTGCTGAATTCTCTCACAATTTCATCTTTGACCCATGGTTTATTTAAGAGTTTGCTGTTTAATTCCCATATATTTATGAATTTTCCATTTTTCCATCCATTATTAATTTCCATCTTCATTCTGCTATGATCAGAGAAAGTTTTTTGTTTAATTTCAATCTTTTAAAATTTATTCAGAATTGTCTTGGAACCCAACATACAGTCTATCTTGGAGAAGGACCATGAGTGCTTGAAAAGAAAGTATATCCTGCTGTTTTGGGCTACAATGCTCTATAGATGTCTGCTAGGTCTAGTTCATTTATCATATTATTCAAGTGCTCTGTTTCTTTATCTTCTTTCCAGAAGTTCTATTCAATACGGAGAGTGGTGAATTTAAGTCTCCAACAATTATTGTAGAGATATCTATTTCTCCCTTCAGTTTTGCCAGACTGTGCCTCATGTAACTTGGGACACTTGGGTTAGATTTATAAATATTTAGTATATTTCTTTCTTCTTGGTGACTGCCCTTTTATTAATATGCAATGACCTTATTCACCCCTTAAAACAGATTTCCATTTAAATATATTTTGTCCAATATTATTATTACTACTCCAGTTTTTTGGTTACTATTTGCATGGAATATCTTTTTCCAACATTTCATTTTATACCTGGTATTCAAATATATACATTTATGTTTGAGATGAATTTCTTGTAGACAAAATAGGTATGGTTCATAATTTTATCCAGTCTATCAGTCTATGTCTTTTGATTGGCAAGTTCAAGACATTAACATTCAGTATTATTAATGTAAATGCATTACTTCATCCATTTTGTCCTCTGGCTTTCTGTTATCATATCATACTATTGTCTATTTTTTTACATTTTTATTTACCCTTCCTAATAATCTTCATTTCTACACTTTTCTCCAAATCTCTTGCCTTTCTTTTTCCCTTCAGGCTGCAACACTCCCTTTTGTAGCTCTTGTAATTCTGTTTCTTTGGTAACATACTCTATCAGTTTTTATTGTCTGTGAAGAATTTGAACTCACCTTCATTTTTTAAGGACAGTTTTCCTGAATACAGAATTCTTGGCTGGCAGTTTTTCTCTTTCAGTGCCTTAAAAAACATATCATTTTCTCCTCTCCATGGTTTTTGATGAGAGGTTGGCATTCTTATTGAGGTTCCCTTGTTATGCTGCTTTTTTTTTTTTCCTTGCTGGTTTCTGAATCTTCTCATTATCTGCCATATTTGTCATTCTGAATAGTAGGTGTCTCTTGGTAGGTCTATTCAGATTTATTCTGTTTGGAATATCTTTTCCTTCTTGGATATTGATATTTATACCTTTCATATGGGGTGGGTAGTTTTTGGTCATTATTTTCTCAAATATTCTTTTTTGCACCTTTTCCATTCTCTCCTTCTTCTGGGAAACCAATAATGCAAATGTTTGTGTGTTTCACCTTGTCATTTAATTCCCTGAGATCCTGTTCCATTTTTCCCATTCTCTTCTCTTTCTGTTCTTCTGTCTTTCCAGTTCGCATGTTCTATCTTTGAAATCACTAATTCTGTCTTTGAGCAATTCAAATCTACTGTTATGTGCCTCTAATGTATTTTAATCTCATCTATCATGCCTTCCATTCCCATAAGGCATGTTAATTTTCTTTGCAGACTTTGAAATTGTTCTTTATACTCACCTAGTGTCTTCTATATATCTTTTATCTCTTTAGTCATATTTTCTTTCAATTCTTTGAATTGATTTAGGAGAGTTATGTGATTATCGTTGATTAATTTTCTTAAATCCTGTATATCTTCTCGATATTTGGTTTGTAACTTTGGCTGGGCCATCTCTTCCTGTTTCCTAATATGGCTTGTAATTTTCCGGTGATATCTAAGCATCTTAATATGTTGGTGAATTTTCTCTAATGGCCAGTTTCTCTCTCTTGCCTATTATTTTTTTTTCCCACAACTTTTTTTGATATTTGTTTCTACTTATTCTAAGTCTTTAAAACTGCCCTGCTTAAGCTATCAAAATCCTTCCAGGAAATCATTAATGGGGTGCAGAATTTCTCCCAGAAGTTAGGGTACAGAGAGTACCCAAAGCAGTTTTGTCCATGCAATTCCCATACCTGCCTGTAGATGGTGCTCATCAGTGTACCTTTCAATGGAGGTGTTTCTTTCTATCTCTCTTTTCCTGTGTTTTGGTCTGGCCATAGCTGAGTTTGAAAGCAGGCTCTGCTTGCTGAATTCACTGAAGAAAGGACACCAACCACCTTCTCTTTTTCCTTGGACCAGTTGACAGGGAGAAATATGTTTTTTCCCCTCTCAGTCAGCTGCAGTGAGCCAGTGGTTTTAGCCACTTAAATATCTCGGGGGTGAGGGACTGGAGCCCTTCCCAGATGCCATGAGGGTTTGGTAAATCACTTTCATTTTGAATTTTTTTATCCCTCTGTCCCTCACCCTCCTGGGAGTTGTGAAGCACTGACCTGGTCTGCTGATACCCAAAGCAGGTCACTTGGACAGCTTTTGTCTCTTTCTCCATTGGTTTTGTGAGAGAGTTGAGCCCTGCCTGCCTAATCCAATGCCAGTTTCCCACAATTCTGGCTTCATTTTTTTTTCAAAGATTTATTTTATTTATTTATTTTTCATCCCTCATTGTTTGCCTTCAATGTTTATTCCCTTTGTCTGTTTGTTGTGTGCTCACTTTCTTTTTAGAAGTCACTAGAAACCATTCTTGGGAAATCTCATGTGGGAGGGAGTCACTCAATTGCTTGAGCCACCTCTGCTCCCTGCCTGTTATGTCTAACATTGTATTTCCTCATTGTGTCTCTTTGTTTCATCCTCTCATTGTGTCATCTTGTTGCATCAACTTACCACTTACCATGCCAGCCCATTGCATCAGCTTGCCATCTGGTTTGTCTTCTTTAGGAGGCACCAGAAACAAAACCTGGGACCTCCCATGTGGTAAGTGGGTGCCCAAATGCTTAAGGCACATCCACTTTCCTGGCTTCAGTTTTAATACTAAGGAGTTTCTCCTTGGAAGTAGTTCTTGCTTCCTGATGGGAGGACAGCTCTAATTGTGGAGATTTAGCTTTTCTATGTCATTTTAAAAGATTTCACAGAGCCATTCTGTAAATGACATTCTCTTCCCAATATATAAGGCATTATGGAAAAGGGTGTGATACTTTGCTGTAAACTGAAGAGATCAGTCCCAAACCAACATAAATTTTAAGCCCTTTTCATCACCCAACTGGATATTTTCACTTATAGCAAATTCTGTGGTTTGCTTCACTCACTGGTGAGGACAGTTGAATAGCAATATGCCTAACAGTGAGATGTAGGTACTGTTGTACAGGACCAATAAGGAAGTTTCAGAGAACACAAACACAACTGGGTATTGTTATAACAGTTGCCATGTGATGTCCAAGAATAGCCAAAATAAGGAACATGCTCCCTTTAAATACAGAAAAGGGCAACAGAAATGCTTGTAAAAATTATTATGTGATGTAAGTCTTCTCAAAGGTTTGGAATTAAGATAAATTAAAGTTTGGGGCAAAAGTAAAGCCTAAGCAACAATAATCAATGGTGTGAGTTCTGGGAAGATAGCATCAGAGTAGCTCAAACAAGGTGCAGGTCTCTTACAAAATAGGGAGAAAGCATAGAAGTCATCCAAGAGAGCTGCTTTGTGGAACTTCAGAAAAGGAGAGTGCCACATACATCATCAAAGAGAACTGGGGCTGGAAAGACTAAGGGGCCAAAGGGAGAACTATGATTTGTTGACTTCATACCTGGGAATGGCACACATGCCCCACACTTGAGGTGAACAACCTCCATGAAACCTGCAGCTAAAGAGCCAACAGAGAGGGGAAAGGACATATTTCTCCCAGAGAAAAGGGAGGGTGCCACAGAGACCTGACTGTGGCTTCTGTTCAGGGAGTTTAACCAGTATAAGTTGGTTTTGAATCTGTATCTCAGAAGTCGATGGAAATTGAAGGAGTAATCACAGTGGAAAGTTTGCCAAAGATCACCATATCATAGCCAGCCAGGAATGTGAAGAAAGACAAGCCTTGTCTCCCCTGTTTATTTCCCAGTCACCTTAGATCTATTCTATGCCCCATTAGTGCCTCTCTGCCCCTCTTTTGATAACTTAAACAGAGAAATCAAAGTTTTGGAGAACAATTGAAACAGAAATTCAGAAAGAGCTGTGAAATAAAACCACTAGGATCCCCTGAGGGACTAAGAAGTCTGCCAGAAGAACTCTGTGAGAACCTTGCCATGAAAACCCCATTTGGAATGAGATCTCATTCAGGGTCAAGGGAAAGCCCAAGATACTCTCAAGCGGCCTCACTGTTGGACCCCCTGGGGAACTGATGGGTGGGATAATCAATCATAAGAGCAAACAGCTGGGGCCCTTCCCTCAAACATTAGCAAGAGGAGGAATAATTAATAGCTTGAAAGGTAACTCCACAAGCCAAATCTCTCTGTCTGCCTGAAGGAGCCCACACCTACATCTCAGCATGTGTAACCTATTTTCTCCCATTTCTGTTCTATTCTCTCATTTTCTCAATAAAACACTGGCGTACATAAACTGGCATGTTTTTAAATTCTTTTATGTAGCATAACCAAGAAGTTAGAGGAATCCATCATCCCCTGACTTCCCCTAACTTCACACCTAGGCATATTGCAAGTCCAAGTGTTTCTCATACATGATAGTTTTAAAATTGCCATCAGTCTATTTTACTGAAAGTAAGGTTGATGCACTTTTTGCCTAATGCTTGGGAAATGGCTGTGCACAGGGGGCTGAGTGAGATCTGTGGGAATCATGGGCTGTGGAAGCAACACTGCACACAGCATTGACTAAATCCAGGTCATAGCTGAAGTGCAGGGTCCCGATGACTGTCTTACTTTGAGTAATCTTTCTCATCTTCTTTGTTCTAATAGATACTTCATTTTCACATATTTGCCAGACAGACATGAGGTCTCCTCTCTTTCCAGTTTACTTGCAGAGGATGATACTTCCTTGGAATGAGAAAATGAAAACAAAACAACAAATGCAACTTTCTAAAATAATAGTGTAGAACCAAGATTATGGTTAATATGAGATAAAGTAGATTTGTCCATTACCAGACTTTGAGCTCTTCAGGTATGTCCATAAATTGCCTAATTTAGCATTGTAAAAGCTATTTTCTTTTTAGCTTTTCTTTGTCCATTCCTCAGTAGAGGAGCATTT
>JAQZBX010030667.1:6246-26799 GCA_029593785.1 Cabassous unicinctus | reverse complement strand
TTTTTTTTTTCTTGTGTACCAAAAGGATAGCTTATTGGATGGTTAAACATGATTCCCTAAGAATCATTGGTGCTTAATACATATTTCTTGAATACAAATAGGTAAATAGATTTAATTAAAGGTTAGCGATGAAGCATAAGGCTCTCTCCAATTCTGTTCTGTGATTAAAATAATATTTAATAATTAGAATTCTAAAGTTTTGGTAAGTTGGGTTAAAGATTTTTTTTGAGATCAGCACATGTCTTTGTGACACATAGTGTAACGAATATGGAGTAGTGTAGTGTTTTATGCCATGGACTGGTATGTTTGATTTTTAAATCTTTTTCGTTCTGTCCTCCCCCTGGAGAACCATGCAGTGTGTATAGGGGGAGTGGAGCTCACATAAATTTGTATTGCATTCCTTTCTTAAATTAGCCTCTCTTGAATACCAGCTGTAGTTTAGACAGAAAAGAAAAGGGCTGAAATGATTGTCATGTTTAAGTAAGTGAAAGAACTGCAGGCGGCTTTCTAAATAATTTAAGTGTAGATGTGTATACTTTGTTGAATGATAACGGCAGGGGCAGTGCGTGTATGTGTAAGAACACTCAACAGTGTCATGGATTCTTGAGTCCTGATACCTCAAAATTGTAGTGAGCAAAAGGTCTAAAATAAGAATGATGTTTATAGATAGTTGCCTTGGTCAGCACATCATTAGGACTATACATTTGTCCTACTTAACCTGCTTAGTTATTTTTATCTTTAAATTGGCAACCAATTGCCAAAGTGTTTGGACATTTGCTCTATAGATGTGGCCACCAGTGGTTCCAGGACTAGCAGGGTAAGCTTCCCCTGGGAACTTGTGAGAAATGCAAATTATCTGGCCCCACCCCCATACCTACCAAATCAGAAACTGTGGGGGTTGGGCCCAGCAATATGTTTAACATGCTCTCCAGGTGATTCTGATGAGGCTAATGTCAGAACCACTAGTTTCCTGGCATGTCAATAAACCAGGCTTGGTGTATTCTCAACATAAAGAGGCCAAGCTCTGAAATAACAAATTACAGCGTTGTGCAGAAGAAAAATAGTAATGTTTTCTTAAAATGGGCAAAGTAAGGAAAATTATTTCCTTCATATTTAGAAAAGATTTAAAATTTGAAGGTACTATTTGGAATTATTAGAGAGCTCCAGTATTTCTTGTCTTTCCTTATTGGAGCAGACATAAAACCATTCACCTTAGTCAATGTAAATACATGTTTTTGTGTCTCATAACTCATCTAACGGTACTGTACACCAATGATGTTGGCTACAAGTAGTTTTGATTCACTAGTAGAAAATCAAGTTAAAACTTGGATCTCTTTTGCCCTGAGTACACACAGCCCATTATTACATTAAATCAGGGGTCACTAATTATGCATGTGGTCTCTGTTGCTTTACTGCACCTCCACTTCAGTATTAGGAGAAAAGTGTAATTTATCTGTTTTAGTTCACATACTCCTGAGACAGCTGAAGTAGCTGTTTGAATCAAGTTAAACCTTCATATACAATCCTGTTGATGGTTTATCTTTTCTCTTACTATTCTTTTCCTCTTCTCTCTTGTCAATATGGAAATTTAATATACATTTACTACTACCTATAAAGTCATCCTGGTTTTCAGTAGCACGTGTAAAGCTTATTTTTCACCGCAAGCTTCATTTATGGGTGCATAGTGAGAAACGAACAGAGGGATTTGTTTCAGAGGCTCTCAAGGGCAAAATTTTGTCTTTACAAATTCTACGACCCATGTGTTTGTGAGTGTTCTCTCTGGAGCATTCAGAATATGGTATTATATAAGAACATTTAGTTCTTCTAAAGGTAAAAGGCAGCAGTAATTTTGTGGAGCTTTCGTTTTCTAACACAAGGCCGTTTGCTTTTCTTCTATATGTGGAGGCACTTGTCAATCTCAGGGTACCCTATGGACAAAATAAAGCATTCTGATAGCTAGAGCAAAAGGTGCCTGCGTATGGCATGATCATCAGATATCTCTTTAGTGCCTTCTATGTGCTGGGTGCCATGCCTTGCCTATATATAGGAACATTTAGGTAGACGGCCTCTCCCTGTATATAGATTGACAGTATGGTAGTATGATCTGTGTGGGTTCATAGAGGAACATGGAAACACTCACAAATATGCATGCAGTTTATGTGGAAAGAAGGAAGCTGCAGGGTGGTTCGTTCGCTAAAGCAAATGTCAGCAAGTCAGGCAGACGAAATATTTTGTAGATGCATTTTGGAAGTGGGACTTTTGAGCAGCATAGCTAGATAATGCCATGAGCCAGCTTCCTCCCTGATGTCAGGAATGAATTCTAGTGGTGTCTCTTACTTGCTCTGTGACTTTGGATAAGTTTCTCAATTTATTAGGGCCTTGATTTGATCTATAAGACAGGGACAATATACCTACTTCCCAGAGGTGTGAGGCTCAAAAGAGGCAGTGAACTAGAAAGCATGCTGCAAACTATTAAGTGCTGTGGAAATATTTAGTTGTCATTAACAAAGTAAAATGCAGGATTGCCGTGCATTTAATGACATTGGACATGAGCTTTATAAAACATGCCAGGAAGTATGTCCAAAGTTAATTTATGAGGTAGTTTCTATAGAAGCCACTCATGTGCTGCCAATAGAGCAGGAACAACATTTTTGTAATACTGTCAATCTCAGTCATGCCAGTTATACTGTTAGGTACATACTGGACTCTCAACGTACATATAATTATTATTGCTTTAAGGATAATAAGGACATTAGCCTTATTTTTTCCTTATTTCCTTGTGATAGACTCAATAGCCAGAATATAGCAGAGTCACTCGTTGCCTTTAGCTTTTTTCTCTATTTCAACATTTTTGTATATTACAGGGTTTTCTCAGAATTGGTTCTGAAGCTTGAGGAAACAGATCATTTCTAAAATGTGATGCAAAGCGACTCCTTTGTAACTTTAGCCGTAATAGAAGAATTATTTAGTTTTATAACAAATGATAGAACTTATCTTCTATCTGTACATCTACAAATAGGTGGATGTGAGTGTTAGGCTCCTTATTTTTTTTTAGGTAAAGGAATTTTTCTCACTTAGGGATGAGGTTGCCTAGACATGCATATTTTATCTAATTATATCTTATGCATAAAATATCTCATATTTTATCTTTCTGAGACATTCCGAGAAGCCAGGAGAGCACCAAAGGTCTTCTGTTTGCTTCTGCCTGGTGGCTGTGGGACTGCATTGAAGATATTTTGCAAAATAACCCAGAGGCTGAATTGAAATCCTCACAGTAAAAGGTGCTGCGTTAGTCTGTGCTACTTTTCCACCAAGTGAATGCTCATGTAATTTTAAATATGTGTAGCCTGGAGACCTCTGACTTTCCAGTTTCCTAGGTGAATAAATACTAAAGACAGCTAAATGCCTAAAAACACTAAACAGTCATTTTATTGTTTAAGTTTTATTACCAGAATGGGATATAATGGGAGAAAGGAAGCAACTTCTTGACCTGGAATGGTTCTTCTCTTTTAACTCAGCAATCAAACTTCTAAGTGAGGGTTTTCTTTTCTTTGTATTGCTCGAGGTAATGCGTTTATTTGAGTTAGTCTTGTTTTGCTAGTACTGTGCTTCCAGAATTTAAATATTTAGGCTAAATTGTCATGCACAGTTGAATTGGCACTATAATTCTACTCTTTGTAATACCTTTTGGTTTCCCATTAGAATTATTTACCTTTTTTTAGTTAACTGAAGCAAAATCTGCTGTCAGTCTGAAGAAGCAGCTGCATGGTTAGAAAGTCAAGTTAAATAGAATTTTCCTAAGTAGTGGATGTTCTTTTCATACATTTTTAAAGTTCATGTATTCATCAAACATATATTGAATGCTTACTGTGCTTGTTGCCTCTTCAGTATTCCTATATATATATTTAAAGAGTTATCTCTGTCTAGATCTGAAATAAGAGTGCATTTAGAATTCAGCTTAGAGATAATTTAACAAGATGCCTTCTCACAACAATTATATTTTCATTTTTACCAGAAAATTTTTTTCTCAGACTCGGTACCCAGGTGATGTTGGGCCCTTCTTTAGCTGCCATACACATCTGTTCTTCCAAATCATCCAGAGGGCTGTGTCTACAGGGTTTCACAGAATGAGGAAGGCTTATTAGATCCCTGGCCCTTTCAGACTTCTGTCCTGGAGGGAGTAATCCTTAGGCAAGAGCTTTGGTATTTGTTAAAAGATCAGTTGTTATCTCTTTTAGTTACGTCTCCCTTGTCAGGTGTTTGGAAAAGAGAGATAAGATGGATTTTATCAGTGATTTTGGCCCTCTGAATGGTGAAAACAGGAGAACCCAGGAATTTATAATCAGTAGTTATACAAACAAGGTACACTCAAGTCTTGGATTAAAAAGTGGTGAATGCACCATAGATGGCTATTTTGGGAAGACTATGGATTTACTTTTCTGATGTCCTCTTTGTTATTCATTTAATCAAGAGACAACATGTGCGATTAGAAACACAATTGCTATTCCTTTGTTGTTGTTTTTTTTTTCCTCTTGTTCAAATATCAAGGAGGAATATTTCACTATATCTTCCCTAGATGGGAAGTTGGTACTGTTCTTCCATCTAAAATCAGATATAACATTATGATTTGATCCTCTTCTTACCCAGTCTTTGAAATTTGATTAGATGGACCTCAGGATTTTTCATGGAGGAAATTTAAGGTAAATTTGTTTATTAGGTATATAGAAGTATTTTGAGAAATAGAACATGGGTAAAATATGTGACAATAGTTATTGAGGTATACTGAATCCATTTTGTAGAATGTTGGAAGGAAGTCTTGCAAATGTCTGTGAAATAAATACCTTTTGGAAAACAAAAACTTACTAGGATATTGCTTATGTTTCTTTAATGTCAGCATTAGTAATAAAGCATAATATAAATACCCAGTGAAGACGTTATTATGGACATGACTCATGGCAAACATGAATTGTCTATTCTTCCAGGGAAATTTTAAAGCAAGAAGGGAATATTTACCAAACACTTCAGATAACATGCCTTCTCAGCAGGAACTCATCTTTCTGCCGAGGGGCTAGACTGCTGGAAATTTGTAAAAGATTGCCCTTTAAAATATGTTAGGCAATGACCAGTCGAGAGAATCTTTCTTTTTTCTTTTCTTCAGGAGACTCTTCTAAAGAAAAAAAATATTTTTTGTCTGTATTTTGGAAATTGATTATACTTTTCCATATTTATTAAAAAATATCCTTTGAATGCTTAGTCTATGCCAGTTACCTTGCTGTATGGTAGTGATACCACAATAAGTAAGTCATAGTAAAATGCCTCTTAAATAGGCTCAGTGGGTTTGGTGAGTTTTTCTTCCTAGTTTCCTTAGGTCAGTTTTCTTAATCTACTCTATTACCACTGGAAGTTCCTGAGTTCAGCATTAAAAAAAGAAAAAAAAAAAAAAAAATCTCTATTTCACATGGAGGGTGATCCCCTGTGGGGGACTTCTGTTCCCAGGAGCCTTTGATGGTCAGTGCGCTGGCCTGGGTTCATATCACACTCCTGCTGTCCCCCAGGTGTGTGACTTTGGGCAAGCTCCTTGGCCTCCCCGAATCTCAGTCTTCACAAATGAATGGGAGATACCATGTGGGGATATTATGAGGGATGTCAATAGGTTGTGTATGGAAGTGTTTAGCACATTAAATGTTAGCGTCAAGTAAAAACCTTGCATAGCAGAATTTCATTCGTCTCCTGGCGTTTGTGTGGTGTCTCGCCCAGCATAGCCATCGCTGGTGCCGTGTGATGAGGTTCTCTGGTGCAGAGTCATTGGGTGCCTGGCACCTGTATCTGAGGGCCCAGAGCAGCTCTTCTCATTTTAGGGTTTACTGCTCTGCAGAATCACATGTTTGGTGCATGGGTTCCAGCCCTTTCCTCAGGCTCTTTCCTCTATCACTCATTTATCTTTTCTTGTATGTTTTACTGTGCAGGACTTTCTCTCTTAGTCCATTTGGGTCCTTTCTTGTATGTGATGCTTTCTGAGCAGTGTCAACTGCGGTGAGCAGATGTATGTCATCTTTTCCTAGGCCGGGGTTTTAAGCTGTTATCATTAAGGATGAGCAGAGGCAGGGAGGCAGCACTGGCTTGCACTGAACTTAAATCCTTAACCAACTACGTAAACACCTGGCTATCTACTTTAGTATATGGGAAAATGTGTTTTTCCTGCTCACCAGAAATAACAACCTCTTTGTTTTGATAGTTTCATGATTGAAAGGTTTATTAAGAACGATGGTGCAGAGTGCATATCCTTTAGATATTGGGGCTTCTTCTGGGGCCAAATTCTAGTTTTATATGCATAGTAGCAATCAGTATATTCTGTTTTAGCCCCAGGAAGCATAGAATCAGGCAAATAAGCTCTTGCTGATATGGGTTGAATATTATCTCTGGTGTCTGCTATCAATTCAGTTCATGCTGTTGGAGAGAAAGAGAAGAAATACTTGCCTTGACTGTTGTCAGAATGGGAACAGTGATTAAGCAGATATAAAATAGCACAGGCCAATGAGTTACAGCCGCTGGTTCTCAGCCCTGGCTGCACATTAGAATCACCCAGGGATCAGTTGGAGTCATTTCTGAAGATGGCTTCAGGATAGGCAGTTTTACAAGCTCCTCATGTGATTCTAATGCACAGCTAGTGTTGGGAAGCGCTCTGCAGACAAATGTTTTAGTAAAAGTTGTTTTACTGCATCTTGGGCTGGTATTGTTTTTAATCAGGCTATTAATGTTCAAATGCATCTGACCCCGATTAGCTTATAGACTGTCATGATTTTAATTTTAGTCTTTAAGTAATTTTGGAGAAACAAGATTGGGAATATGTTGAAAAAGGGGATTTATAGGCAGCAATTCTGTGGTGTGATGGAGGGACATCTGTTCCACTTCCATGGGCCTCTGTTTTTGGAGCTATTAGTCAAATCTCTTTAATACAGGGGTTCTTAAGCTTTTTTGTTCCACGGACCCCTTTGCCAGTCAGGTGAAAACCACAGACCCCTTACTAAGTCCACACTGTACTGTGTATTATTTAATAAATATATCACCCCCACACCAACATGTCCCCACAAGAATAATAGTTTTTTTTTGAATTTCTATCCAAGCTCATGGACCTCCTTTAAGAACCCCTGCTTTATGTAGATGAGTGCCCATTCTTTCAAAAGCCAGTATCTTTATTGAAGATAAACTTAGCAGTCAATTGCTGAGCGGCTGACTCCTCCCCACTCCCCACTCCCCACTTCCTCCTTTAACCAGGTGGTGTTGTGTGGTTAAATGGCCTTTCCTTTGGTTTCTGAGGATACAGCTTTTGAGAAATACATTCCAACCACTGACCAGTGACCGAGGGGTGCATTTCAAAGTAGAGCAGAGCATAAGTAAACCAGTAAAGATAATGGGGTGAAAACCAGGGCTTAGCATGTTAGCTGTAGCCAAGGTGCTTGGTGAGAAAGGATTTGGCATGAATGATTAAAAGGTCAGCCTACAATATATTTGAGATTAATGTAAACAAACTATTCATGGATGTCTTATGCCCTTCTTGAGGTCATAATGCTGGAAGGAAAGAAAGGAACTGAGCCAACAGTGAGCATCAATTGTTAGCCAGCCACTGTGCCTGTTAGTACTTAATCTCCTCAAAGCTTTACAACCACAAAAGGAGATAAACGCTCTTGCTCTGGGTCTTCTGCTTAATGTTGAGATCCTTGAGTACATGGATGGACCCAGGTTTTATTTGAAAAAAGGGTGACAGAACAGTGAAATAATTGATGGTGCTTAAACTTTGAACCAGTACGGGGGAATAAAGTGGCTATTAAAAACCATGTGCAGTGCTGAGGATTTTAGAAGAATTGTATATAAAGGTTTCCTAAAAAATGGAGTCATTTATAGAAAAGATTTCCACCGAAATGGAAGGATTATATAGAGTTGTCCTTTTAGAGGTGCTTCTGTGCAGAAATAATCTTGAATTCAGTTGAAATGATAGGATTCTAGTAATGGCAGCCGATGGTGGATGACTGAAAGATAAATGAGTACACAGAAATCACTCTTTATGAATTTAGATCCTGTTACTACATTTTTTCCAAGTTATTGTGCTGGTCATTGCTTCCCTTTCTGAGAAGATTAGAAAAAGGAATAATTTCATCTCATCTCATCCTCTCTATCCTTCCACACCTAACCTCACCCTGATCCACTATATAGTCTTCATTTTAATAGTTTATCTCATCAGAGACCTGGGTGGGAAAGGTAATGCTATGTGTTTTTATGATCCAGGTCTGCCTTTTCTGAAAATCGTTTCTATGTTGCTTTACATAATTACATGAACTCTTTTATGAATTTTGTTATTCTTTAATTAAATTGTTGCACTTTTACAAGCTTCAATTTCCATTCTATTCCCTGATACAGGTCTCTTCCTAGTTCAAGAATTAAAAATAATCTTTGATCATACTAAATAGTTTCTAAAGGTTTAATATGTTCATTGGGATATTGGTTACAGAATATTGGTGGTTTACTTAATGGGAAATTACATTTTAAATAGAGTATTAGAGTGAAAATGATGCTTTGATTGCATTAATGGATCAGTATGAAAATATAATTAAAATGGCTTTATTGAACTTCAGGCTTTTATAACATGATAATATTAAGGTTGTGAGCCCTACTCCTCAGATACTACTTAGGAATGCATTACTAAAGTATACATGTGAAAGTGTTATTCCTTTCTTAAATTTTAGATATTTTAAAAGGGATTGGCTGGAGAGGAGCTGTTTAACATTTATTGAATGTTTGATAAGGATTTGTCCAAATATTAAAGTAGAGTTTTAAAAAATCCTTATAATTTCCTGAGGGTCCATCCATTAAAGAATGCTCTTGTAAAAATGTTTTAAGAGCTTTAGCACTAGAGGTGCTAAATCCTAACTGTTGTATAGTTATTGGTTGTCACAAAGTGACACATTTAAGAAGGATTAATATTTATAGTAAAGTATATATCAAATATGATCACAAATGTCACTATTCTTAGCACAATTAAATCCTTGCAGATGACATCTTTTGATGCAGATTTAATTAAAATAGCGATTGCTACAAAACTATAAATGCCCAAGAGACAGTTAAAAGCCTGAGAAAATAAAAGACTCCACAATTGTTCTTTGTTATATTTTGGTAAAAGGAATCTTGTTTTTTTCCCCCAAAGATGGAAAATGCAATAAACAGGAAGTACCAAAACAAATGACCCTAGTTATTTTGAATTAATGAAAGTGTCATTTACCAGTGATAGGTTGAGTCCATTTGCAGGGCTGGAATAGAATAGATATGAAAGGGGAAGAGAGGGCTTCTCATTACCTCAGATACTTTTTTTTTTTTAACCAGACCCTCTATTGCTTTTCATTTTAAACATCCCCCTCCATTTCTTTCCCCCAGGGTTTACCAGAAATTTCCTGTTTGAGGAACGTTCAGCGCACAGAGAAGTCAGGAAGATCTTGCTGAGAAGACTCACTTTCAACATTATTTCCTAGCAGTGCTAATTTATCTTGCTATGCACACTGCAGAGTTCTAAGAGCCGGTGTCCCAGAGCCAAGCCTTGGGCTGGAAGGCTGCTTTTGCACTGACAGTTTTTCCGGCCCACTTGGCTGGAGCTACCTAAGAGCAGCCTGCTGGGAGGCAAGGCCAGGGCACTAGGCTTTGGTCATGTTTCTCGTTTCTCTAGGAATCATGGCATGGATTCCATTGCTAGTTGTTTTATTTTCTTGTGGTTTGCCACCCTAACAAGACTTAATTTTCTTGTGGTTTGTCCACCTCTGAGGACAGGAACCACTCCTTCTGTTTCCTTTATATTCACCACAGGGTCTGTTTCTTGCAGGCTTTCATTATAGTATGATAACCCTATATACCACAGTCCAAGAGAATGTTAAGAGAAAGGGGATCAGAGTACATTTTGCTTCAAATATGTCAACTCTTTTCTGTACAGCAAAGTATATTAGCTACCACTCCTTCCTCACTTTTTGATATATGTAGAAGTATGAAACAATTTGAAATAGTTCATCTTTATTTTTAAGGCAGCGTTAAATGCTTATTATGAACTCCTGCATTTGGCTACTGGATATTTGATTTATTTAATAAGGTTATTCTCATACCAAAGGGTAACAAGAGAGTTGAAAGCCTATTAACACTGCACCCCTGGCCTGAGACAAATCAAAAGAGTTCTTATTAATTATTCATTTTGACATTTTATATGTTATCTTACTTCTTATAATTACCAGAGTCTGTATAATTAACCTTTCATTTTTTTAGAATAAAGTACTTAACATTAAGTAGAGATATAATTACAACTATTAAAAATGTATATGCAAGATTTTAAAAATCTTTAATTAGAAAGAAAAATTATTTTCAGTTCCATGGTGAATTTTTTCCATGTCAACAAATATCTTTGGTTGTTTAAACAAAAGAAGAAAAATAAACTAGAAATTAGTAATATCTGAATGGTGATAGCTGTTTAGTTTCATTAACCTCATTTTGTGTCTTAGATTAGGGTATCTTTGATTTTACAACATGAATTCTCAGAGCTGCAAGTATCAAGGTCATTTAATCTTACACTATTGTTTATGGATGAAAAAGCAAATTATCCTCAGCAGGTTGGTTATAAATATAGCGTCCTTTTGGGGGTGGTTGTGAGGAGTGAATTAGATTATCTGTGTGAAATGACTTGCCTCGAATCAGTCCTAGTTAGTAGCTGACTTGGGACAGAAACCCAGGTCTCTTTTTTTCTCTGTTCAGGACTCTTTCTATTATACCATAAATTGGAAAGTATTTAGTCCAAAGCTAATTAGAATGGTCAAGATTGAAAAAGCAACATGTAAGAGATATGTGGTTAGCTTTCCAAAAAGTACTGTCTTAGCTAAGTTGCTTCTTTCTGAAGTCACTGTAATGCCATTATTTAAAATCAGTCATCCTGCCTTTCCCTTCCCGTTGTCACCCCTATTTCAGGACTTGTCCTAGTCTTCCTTTAACACCACCACAGTGACTTGCAATTTGTTGACCTTCAGGTTGTACTCCAGGAATGAGAATAATGCTGAAGGATAATGCAGTGCCTGTTGAATGTGGTTGATTTCATGGAAATGATATGCCTATTTTCCACATTTTGAATTATGGGCTACATCCTTTGAAGCATAAGTTAAAGTACTGCTGTTCGATCTATAAAAGATGATGCATTTCAGGTCCTGGATGTAGCTGTGGTGGGACAGAAACCTTCGATCTGGTCTTTAGAGGACAAAGAGGAAAAGCGCAGTGGATGCCTAAATCTGAGGTTTCTGCTTTTCAGTCTTGAGTTCTGGAGGAGGGGTCTGTATCTAGATAGGCTCTGATCACTGCCGGAGCAAGACCCCAGAGCGTGGCGGTGCCGACGCCAGGCTTGCGAATTCAGCAAACCTCTCTGGATTCTGTCAGTTTTTGCTTGGTGGCCCTGGAAAGTCACTTAATTTTTCTGAGCAGTTCCGTCCTCAGTAAAATGGGGATAATACATAGCCACCTCTTAGGTGATTATGAAGAATTAATACCACGTGAATTATGTAAACTACTTAGCAGAATACCTGGTACCCAGTAAATGCCGCAGGCAGTCCGAGGCCTGTGGGCTTTCTCTCTGTGTCTCTCACAGCAAATTTCTTCTTTCAGTTTCCACTGTTGCCATTGTATTTCAAGCCTTTATTTCCTTTTCCTTGGACTAAAGCAATAAGTATCCAACCGGTCTCATCAACCTCTCCTCTAATTTGTCCTGTATGCTGTTGTCAGGTTAGTTTTCCAAAGCAAAGCCCTGATTAAGCTATCACTCTGATCAAAAAGCTTTTATGACTCTCCATTATATACCCCCCAAACACACAAAAATAAAAAAACAGATTTCTTATTAAGCCCTCCAAGCTCTACTTTCCACAAATCAGCCTTAATCACCTTCTGCTTTGGCTTAGTGGTTCTCATCTTGGGGGCACCTTGACTCTCAGGGGAAGGAGACATTTGGTAATGTCTGGAGACAATTTCATCAGGACTGAGATGGGATTGGGGAAGGTGTGCTCTGGCATCTCGTGGGTAGAGACTAGGGATGTTTCTAAACATCCTACAATGCACGGGACTGCCCTCCCTTCTCCCAGCAAATGACCAAATGCCAGTAGTGCCGAGGTTGAGGACCCCCCTGCAGGTTTGACTAAAGAAAATTTTTCATGGTTTCTTGAAGACTTTCTGTTCTTTGCTACTTCCATGCCTTTAATTATGCTCTTTCTTCTCTTCTCCCATTTTTGTTGGTTAACAGTTTTTCCATCCTTTAGGGTTCAAAGGCAATGCCACCCCTATAGTGTGGTCCTCTTTTTCACATGTCCTCTTTCCCTCTTCTGTGCTCCTGCTGTTCTTTGTCCCAACCTTTCTCATACTTAGGATTTGCGCTGGTTCTTACAGTACAGGCTGTTTATTCTCCTTTAGAGGGTGAGTTCTTGGAAGGAAGGAGCATTTCACATTTGTATCTCTATTACAACCTCTTTGGACCTGGCAGCGTGCCTGCTGGCTAACAGAAGTCTTCCGGTTTGTCAACCGTCTGGACACAATGCTCTCTAGAATTTAATGGGATTCTTGAACTCTTGCTTTAAACATAAGCAAGATAACCCTTTTGAGCATCCTAGGAAATAGGGAGAGATTCTGAATGTTCCTTGGTTTCTCTTGGCTCCTATTTAGTCTGTCAGTGCCTAAAACACTCAGAACTTGTTCAGTCGAACTATGTTAGCTATACTAAATATAGACCTTCACATTTTTCCTGTCATATTTTATCTTGTTAATTTTGGATGTTATTTTAGCCTGAAGAGATAGGTTATCATATGGTTAGGAGAATTGGCTTGAAACCCAGCTTTCTACTTAGTTGTCTAATTTTGTGCAGTTACTAAACTTACTCTATCTCAGTTTCCTCATCTATTAAATAGGAATAATAATATTACCTAACTTCATAGAGTTTTTGCAAGGATTAAACTGAGTTATATAAAGTGCTTAGAACTTTCATGATATTAATAACCTTTAAAAATTTCAATTCTGCTATTATTATTTTAGTCTAAATAAAAAATTAAGAAACAAAAGAATTGCATATACAACAAAACTTCAGTAAAGTCATGACTGATGATGTAAGATGAATGGCAGAATGAGCCCAATTTGAAATACCGATGTCGTAATTAGTCTTGTAGTATACCTAAAGCTGAATTATGTACATGTAGTAATAGGAGTTTGTTCGCAAAGTATTACCAAGGAGATATTTTGTTGAGAAAGTTTTTAAGTGAGTAGAACACATTCTTTAATCTCATCAATTGTACCCTGAAAATACTGTCTTGTTTGTGATTACACAGGTAGTGGTGGGGTTGAAACTAGACGAGGTAGAGCATTTTAAATTTGTAGCTTTCATTTACACAATTCAAAATGTGCTAAAGCTTTTCTAAACAAGTTTGTACTTTAAAGTAGGCTAAGTATTTTCCTTAAATCTATTTAAAGTATAATTTGTTTATCAAATCCATTTTTCTTAGGCAGTGTAAAAGTAGTAACGTCAGTTACACCCAGTCAAATTATAAAAATTACCACAGTTTCTAGATAGTGCAATTCAGTTGCAGCTATTACTGTACTAAGATCAGAATCCTTGGAGTAACTTCTCTAGTATGTGAGACGTTGCTGGTTGTCAAGAAGATATGCATTTTTCCTTCTTCCTTACTAACACAGTCCCGGTTTTGTTTGGTGAAATGGACCCAACTAAAAATCTCACTTCTCTTGCAACTAGGGGTGACTTGGGAGATATAGTTCTAGCTAATGAGATGTTGATCAAAATTCCTGGACAGGATGTCTGTCCCTTTCTGGATAAAAAAAGCAACAAATCCTTGGCCCTTACCCTTTCTTCTTGCCTGGGATATAGCAGTGATGCCTGGTAGCGAAGCAGCCCTTTTGTGATTGTGAGGAATGAAGACCTCATTGAAGGACTGTGGAGGAGTAAGTACAAGGAGCTTAGGTCCATGAATGATATTATAGCCCTGCAGTCCAGTTTGTAGACTGCCCACCTCTGCACTTATTTTGTCCCATTGGACAGATGGACTCCTTCCTTAAGGCATGTTTGGGTTTTATCTCACAGCTAAAAGAAATCCTGGTACAATCCTGATATAATTAGATCTGTCTTTAATGACAGGAGGATAGAGCCAGAAGGAAAGTGATGGGTTCTGTAATAAATAAAACTTTTGGTCTTGTTTCTTATGTGTAATTCATAGGTGAATGTTATTGATTGGTTGGAAGACTGTAACCAAAGAATAAATATGAATGGTTTTGGTGGTAATTAACTGATATGTTCACAAATGTTCCAAAATGAAAGTTCTAGGGAAAAGAACAATTCGGAGACAGAAGACTTGGGTTTTAATCCTGACTTACCACCTATGTGAGTGTAGGCTATTCTGTCCTTTTTGGGCATCAGTTTCTTCCCTGAGTTGGGGCTGGACTAGATGGTCTTGGGGGTCTTATTCAGCTTGGTGTTTTCCCCCATGCTGTGCATCTTATCCTGAACGGGTCAGAATTTATTTGGGTGCAGTGCTGAGCCTCTAGTGGAGTCATTTGATGGGCTCAGGGTAAAGAAAAGGAAAAATGAAATGTGAGGAAGGAGAAAGGAAAAGGAAACTAGGAAGGGAAGTGAGATAAGAGAAGAAAGATAGAATAACCTTTTCCTTCCAGTGCGATTGAATGTGATGGACACCAACGCCCCTCTCCCCTCTCCCGCACCAATCCCCATTCTGTAAATGGTACCTGATTGCGGGGTGAACGGAGCAGTAATATGTCATGAGAGGCAGTTGGATGTAATAGAGTATGGGCCCTATAGTGTGATTGCTTAGATTTGTGTCCTGGCTTGACTTTTCCTTGTATCTGTTTTCTCTTCTATAAAATGGGGTTCGTAATTGTATTTTTCATAAGAGTAACTACAAAGGTTATATGTAAAGCCTTAAAAACAATACCTGGTACATTATAAGCACTCAGTAAATGTTAGCAATTATTAATATGTTCTATTTTGCAACAGTTGAAGGTTAATTATAATTCAATTTGGAAGAAGCATGCCATGGAAATCATGGTTCTTTTTTCTTTTAGTTTTTTAGTTATTTCATTTATGCATAACCTATCAGCTTGCTTTACTTTTTGAAAGTAGTTTTAGAATAGTTTCTTACTTTGGAATGAATCAAGTGGTTTATCATATATTAGATACAATTAATTTTTTTTTCCAGTTTTATGAAAATCTCTTTCTAGATATCAGGAAATAAAAACTTGGAGGCTCTTTTTCAAGGGTCTTCAGTGATAACCTTTACAGTTTTATTCTATTACCTTCTAATGCAGTATCCTTCAGGATATAATTGTTTTTTTAAAATTTTATTTTTTAAATAAATTTTTAAACTAATTTGACATTGTATACAATAAATTTTTCCTTTTCTTTTTGTATTTTAGTCAACTCTTCACCATTTCTAGTTGAAAAGATTCAATATGATTTTAAAAAGTCTTCTTTGTGTTTATTTGGAAATTTTAAGAGATTGTAACTGCCATCAACCTAATTGAAATGGCAGTGTGTGTGACAAGTATGCATGAAGTCTTGCGTGGCTTAATATCTTTTGCAAATTTGGAAGTAACTGTTTTCTATTCTTCCCCACATTTTCTCATCCTTGTTCTGCCCCTACCCCAGCATTTGGAAACTGTGCCAAGTGACGTCTGACAATGTTAGATTGTCTTGTTGTCTGATGCTAGCAGCTGAAGCCACTGAAAAGTTCAACCATAGCTTAGTCCCACAAAGGAAAAGACAGAAGCCTAGCATTAAAATCACCCTTCAGAATCCAACTAAAAGCGTAAAGCAGACCTTTGCTAGCTAAGAAAGCCGTCTGAACAGTGTTTAATTTAGTAATCAGCTCCTACCAACTGCCCATTTTTAAAATGTATTTGAATTTTGAAATGTTCCCCCCCTGTACTGAAGCCAGTATTCTTGCTAGCGCTTAGTCATTGTCATGGGACGTAACGTTAATTTGACTGGAACTGGCAGATGTAGGAATGCTGCTTGGAGTCCTCGCCAAGAGAAAATTGTATGAGGCTAGTTGGTGAATGGATAATAAAGGGTTTGTTGTCTGTCAATTACAGTTGCAGTGCAAGTTGTTTTGTAATTGTTAGTGTAAATATTGACCAACTGAAGAAACTGCTATAATTGAAATTGATATATTTTCATTTTCATACTTGACATCAGGTAACTGAATCCAAAATGCAGGTAACTGTCTAACACAAATGTGATCCAAGTTAATGTTTTCTTTGCATCTGCTTTAAGATGGAATTTTTTTACTTCTGGTGATGTCTGCTCTTAGAATTCTCTGGGTGGACACAGGTCAGGGGTTTGCCTTCCAAGCCTGCCAGGGGTGTGAATGCATTCCTGAGAATTTCCAGGATCCTGGCGGTATGAAAGGTTTTATTTTCTCTCTGGACCCGTGTTCTCCCTGCCCAAATATACTTCTTTCCATCTCTGCATTCTCATGACTACGTGTGTGTAGGTACCTCTATCATAGCACGTTTATATTATTTTATAATTTTCTCATCTGTCCCTCACTAAGGTGAATGCCTGGTTAGGGTTTGTATTTTGGTTTTCTTCAACTGTACCTGACACATAGTTCAGTAACCACTTTTTGAGTGACTAAGTTATTTAGTTTTATATTTTGTATATTTAAAATATTAATTAAGGAAGCGGGTGTGGCGCAATGGATAGAGCACCCGTTTACCATATGAGAGGCCCCGGGTTCGCTTCCCGGCGCCTCCTTGTGAGGGCAGGCCGGCTCGCGTGGCGCGGCAAGACCTCACAGCAAGGGGGAGATAAGCAGATACGGAGAAGGCACGCAGCGAATGGACACAGCAGCACAAGCAGCAAGGGGGGGATAAAAAAAATAAATAAATAAAATAAATCTTTAAAATATTAATTAAAAATGAAATCTGTGAAGGCAGAGAAAGTTGGTATAATCTCCTTGATTTATAGTTAACTTTAGAAGAAAATCCTGATATAGAGACTTGTGTATTAGAGCTGTGAAAATATGTTTGGCATGCATTTCTTTGATTTTTGTTGGTTGGTAGGAATAGCACACTTGGATTTCAGTTGGAGTGAATTCCAAGCTACTCAAGGGCATACTCCTTTTGCATTCGTACAATTTGAAAATTCAATTTTATTAAAATTTAAAACACCTGTTCTTCTTGCCTTTGGAATGTGGTACATAGTAAGTGGGGGAAAAGTTGAGTTTCCAAATGGAGCTGAGTAGCCAAATCAATACCTTTCAGACCTTTTAAAAAAGCAGCCTTTGCATTGTAGTAGTGCTTTGAAGTTTTCAAGAGCTCATTCATATATATTATTTCATTTCCTCTTCACCATTCATTGAAATAGATAGGGCAGATGTTATCTCCATTTTACAGATACGAAGCTTTGACTCAGAAAGTAGCTTTCTCCTATACCTACATTTTTGGATTCAAAAGATATGTTTTCCCATTGTGTATCACTGACTGGGATAAATGAGAATGGATTTAACCAATAACATCAATATTATAAAAAACTTTAAGAAAGGATACTTTTCCCAAAACATTTTAAAAAAAATTAAGTACAACTACTTTTCCCTAATACCAAGTAATGCTAACTGAAAAATATTAAGCTAAAACACAAATAAACCCATTAATTTTTAATGTATAGTCTTCCAGTTTTTTTCTTTTAGTATCCATCCATCCATCCATCCTTTAAACCAATAGTACTTTCATTCTGAAATACAGCTTTATCATTTGCTATTTTTTCCAATAATATATCATGAAAATGTTCCATGTTAATAAATGCTTTTCCAAAATATCATTAAAAATTAATTTAAATATCATTTAAATTCCATGTAGGATGTATCAAGTTTCTGAATCATGAAAGAGAGGGTCTGTTTTAGACTATGTAGATGAAGTACATTGTTGATGAAAATCATGAGAGAGACTCATTCCACCAGTGCAACCCGTGCACAATTGCAAGGGTACAAGTAATAAAGGAAAGGAGCTGCGTTAGAACCTTGATTTATGTTCCTTGATGTAGTGATGCCAAGTGAGGGGTACTCTAGGGCAGTGAACTGTGGTCCCTGCATCATCAGCATCCGCCACTCTATGGAACTTTTAAAAAATGCAAATTATCGGGCCCTACCCAACCTCCTAAATCAGAAACTTTTGGGGTGTGGCCCAGAAATCTGTGTTTTAAGGAGTGATTCTGATGCCCATTAAAATTCGAGATCTCTTACTCTATGGTTAGACGCCAGTCAGATTTAGACCTACCTGCGAATATAGTTTTGAGGTAGAATATTATAATTCCACAAATAGTTATTAGACATCTTGCTGTATCTGCAGAAAGGTGCCCTGTGGAATGCAAAGCAGTACTTGACTGTTTCAGATACCTACCAGTCTAGTTAAGAGATTAGGCATAAACCCAGGGAAGGTAGAGCTGTTCTAGTGCTGGAAGTCCAGTAAGAGTGCTTATGTACTTTGAGTTCAGATCCAGCCAGCCATCCAACCAAACTAACCAAGATAGAATTACTTACTACCTATTACTATAGCATGCACTAAAGCAAATATAATGAATGGGTTTTCAGGGTTTGATAACGAAAGAGCATCTTTAAACTATTTGCTTATCAGGAAGTGCTTCAACTGTTTTTGGGTAAACACTATGGTGTCAACAAGTAATATGAGAAATTTGCCCTTTTTTGGAGTGGTTGCAGCGTTTCATTCAAAACAGGCAGCCAAACACTTAACCTGGTGATGTGGAGTCAGTCCTGGGTTTTGTTTGCTCAACAAACAAAAAAATTTTTGAATTTGTGTCTCAGAGAGCACCTCTCCCCGCAACGCCCTATAGTCTCACTTATGGCTGTTGTACACATTTATCACCCTGCCTGCTTACTGAGTTTTATACCTTGCCTTAAACCACTCAGTACCTATTTCTGAGACTGAGTTATATGTACAGCTCAAGGAGTAGAATTACTGAAGAACTAATAGATATGATATCTATTTGTGTGTTTAATTATGCTTTATAGTTTTTCCTTTCTGATTTTGGTGACTGGAAATGGAATGAAAGCTTCATATGTGAGCCTCAGAGGCCTTTTTCAATCTTATGATTCCAGGATTCATGAAAATAAAAATAATTGCATTTATCTGTTTACTTCTTTATAAAGGATTTTTATGTACTTTACACCCTTGCTATTCGAAGTGTGGTCTGCAGATGAGGAGAACTGGCATTCCCTAGAAGCTGGTCAGAAAAGCAGATGATCCCCACGTGATTCAAATGCACATTTAAGTTAGAGAAGCACTGCTTTATACTCCACGCTTGAGAGAGAGGACTGTTACATGTACTTCTTTTTTACCCATGAGCAAACTTGAACTCCAGGGTTTAAGTCATATGCACAAATTTTAAAAAGTGGTGAGTAGAGGAACGGAGGTAGGGATTTGAACATAATTTATTTTGGCTTTCTTCTAGATCTTTTCTTTAAATGTTGTCTTGCTATAGTAGACAGAGTGAAAGCTTTTAATGATTATATAACTTATTAATTTAGAATACATTTACTGTGGAAGCAAAATCACATTTTGTCTGGAGGTCTACTACTTTTGTTTACTTGAACATTTTTTCCATTAAAGCTGATTTTGGCAATATTAAAAAGGGAGAAATTATAAGAAATGTCTGACTCTACAACCAAAGCATAACCTATGGCTTTTTATGCCTCTCATGTATCTGGTGGCCCCTTTTTTGGTCAATAAAATCTATGTTTCTGTTGTCTCTTGATCTACAGTCACTCCAACCTTTAAGTATTCCACCGCAATTCTGATTTTACTGTTTCTGGGCAGTGCCCTATGATGGCTTCCAAACCGGTTCAGAAAACAACCACCACACACATACACACACAACTTAAGAAAATTATACAATTTTAATCGGAAATAAGTGTCTCTGCCCTTTATTTTGGCTTGACTGAATACTGTTAATTTTTCTTCAAAAAATAACAAGTTATTTTTCTATTGGTAAGCTTTCTCAGCAAACTCTAACCATAATGATCTCTTCCTTCTCAGAACTAACAGTATTCAATCCCTATGCCAATCTTGTCTTTTATTGTTGTCTAATATTTAACTCCTGCATTGTTGTTTTAACCCTTCACATATTTGTCTGTTCAACTACTTGTGAGCTTCTTGGGATAGTTACTCGTTCTTGTAATCCTTCTAAGTCAGTGTCCATTGAATATTCCAATGTAGAATAATACATAGACATTTCTTCTTTGAAATTTAGAATTGGAATGAAGTGAAAAATGAATTTTAATATTGTAGTCTTTGGGCTGAAGTTGGGAAGTGATCTTAAGTGCTTTTAGAAAATTACATTATGGAATTTACAGTCAGAACATTTAAGCTTCTTAAGGTCTAATTCAATATCTTTGTATCCCACTGTACTCAGGCTCTAGTCTAGCACAGTTCCTGATACAGTAACTTCTTTTTTTTTTTTTTAAA
>JAQZBX010030666.1:0-26697 GCA_029593785.1 Cabassous unicinctus | reverse complement strand
AAAAGGAAAATGAGTCAGCCATTTGGAAATGAAAATGGTTTGGCAATTTCTTATAAAACCACCTTGCAATTCCCCTCCCTACCCTAAAGAAATGAAAACTATGTTCACACAAAAATCTGTACACGGATGCTAATAGCAGCTTTATTCATAATTGCCCCAAACTGGATAAAATCTAAATGTCCTTCAATGACTGAATGCTTAAATAAACTATGGTATGTCCATACAGTAGAATACTACTCAGAAATAAAAAGGAACCAACCATTGATGCATGCAACATGGATGAAACTCAAGTGGATTATGCTGAGTGAAAGAAGCAGTCCCAAAAGTTCACATACTTATGAGTCCATTTATATAATTCTTTAAAAGACAGAACAAACGTGATGTAGAACAGATGAGTAATGCCAGAGTTTGGCCAGGGGGAGAGTGCAACTATAAAGAGGTAGCAGAGGGAGTTTTTGTGGTGATGAAAGTCTTCTGTGTTTATGGTGGTGGTTTCACACTGCCTCCTCCACTTTCTTGGTTTTCTCCTTTACATGGCAGAGCACATTCTCAAATAATTTTCTGATGGGACAGGGAGAGGTCAGTTTTCTGAGTTCTCATATATCTGAAAATATGTTTACAAAAATAATCCAATATCTATTTTTAGAATTCATAAAGAATGCCAAATCGTCACAGATGGGGTCAGTTTCCCTAAAGAGATATCCTACTGATCTTCACCTGGGATTTATAAGAATAATTACTATGGTTCTGAAAGCTAAGCAGGAGAACGATTTTAAGAAATTCTCAGCATTCAGAATATAGCTCTTGACTTTATCTACTTATATGATGAGTCCAAACTTTCTCTGATTCACCTTCTATGGAGAGTAAACTTCCTGTTTTCTGTTGGGATTGGGAGAGAGATATGAGTATCAAACTATTCATTTAGAGACTAAAAATCAATCTTTCTTATTTTGAACCACACACTACACTTCACCTTTAAGAGATACTGGTACCTCCAACTTCTAGACATTTCTGGTGTTCTGCAGTAGATATTGAATCAGCTGGCTTTCCCAAACCAGTTAGGTTTTAGCTTTCTTTACTCTGCTAATTCAGTTACCTACATGTATCTGCTATCTGTTTCAACATTTTATTAACATATTTAATCTGTTGTCATCTTTTCTGTTATTTTTGTATATGTGAGGGCTTAAATATTTTCTTCCTTTTCTGTCATTTTAATGTGCTTTCTGGAAGAAGCAAAAATAGTCATGCATTTAATCTGCCATGTTGATCTGAACATCTTCCTCTAAGTATCTCTTCCTATATCCTCTCCTCTGCTTTCATTTTGAGTCTTATCTTTCCCTTTTTGTTTACTACCAGCCTGTTTCCAGTAAAGCCCCTCTTTCCCACTTTCCACATTACTGGAAGAGCGATCTTATAGAACCAAATTCTGGATATGTCACTGCCTTGTGTAAAACCCTTCAGTGTACTAGCAGTGGTAACTTTTAGTGTGACACTAGGTCTTTCACGAATCCAGCTTCCTGGACTTTTTCAGCATCACTTCCTTGAACTCTATTCCATTCATACTGATGTCCTTGATGTTCTCCAAATGGACTCACTCAGCACTTTACCTAGAAAAGTGCTTTCCTCATTCTTCCTTGACATAAATTTCATTCTTCTTAAAACATTCAACTCAGAAGTCATCTCTTTTGCTATTATGTGTTCCCACAATCTCTTTCTATCCCTCACTCATAGCATTAGACAAATGAGCAGAGTTAAAATATTGTGCAATTCCTTCCCCACTGGTGTTTGAATCCTATACTCTCTGCTCCTATCACAGTGCCTGACATAAAGTAGGCAGATAGTAATTGTTGAATGAATGAATGAGTGGACCACCTAGCTGTTGGGCAGGATTAGGGCAAGATATTTTTAAAAAAATACAAATGTAAGTTTACTAACATACAACCAGATCCAAATTCATGAAATACATTCGCCAATGATTTCTAGATCTCTGTCACACTACTAACTTAGCTGTCAGATTTTAGACACTTCTCATTTTATTATTTATTGTTGGTCAGCCATTTTAATTGTCTACAGCAAATGAAAAGGTAGAAGGAGGGGAATGGGAAAGTAGATTAGAATAAACCAAAGAGCATCTTGGAGTGCAAGGAGAAATTGCCAGAAATGCATGATCTCACAATTCTGTGATTCTTTCATCTGTTAAAGAGAACTTGGTTGGTGACTGCTCTTGCATCAAAACCTCCATGTTACATGTTAGCACAGGACAAATGTCCCTTTGTCAGACAACCACACTCATTAGCTTTGTTTCCACTTTGTTGAGATTTCTAAAAGGCGGTTAGTTTTTATGGGTGAGAAGGTTGGACAGTCCATTTGTCTTTGTGAATCTTTTGTTTCTATTCCATCCCTAGCCACTCTTCAGTAGCAAATAATACGTTTCAATATTGTTGCCTGATTTCAAGTAAGAGAGTCAACATCAACTCCACAGCTTGTTTTACTTTCCCCCTCTTTCCTTGTTGTTGGGTTAAAACAACCTTTCATTTTTTCAGTGTTGTGAAGGGTGGGGAGCTTGCTTGAAAATGAAGAGGGTGGATGAGCAGTCCATGGTGCTTTTGTATTTTCCCCTATGTATCACTTATTAAACTCCTGTTGCCCTGACCGTTGTTGCTTCCCACTGAAGTCTGGTTTATTTACTTGAAAATCTGATTTGTTTCATTTTATTACTGTGTTTGTGAAGTAACTGATATCAGATTCGGAGGGAAAGAACTGCCATTTACCAGCAGGCTGTGATGGCTCTGCCTCGGTCTGCAGGCCTGATTTTGAGGCCTCATCTGCCCTCGGGCTCCCGCAGAAATAAGATTACTGGCAATAACTGCTTCAACTGCTTTGAATAACAGACACAACTCAGAGAGCATAAAATTAGCATAAACACAGCACTAGTGTGTTCCCTCAGCGGATATGAGACAGGCAGGCTATGGAAAATTGACTGAAATGGGGTCAGACAATGTAGAAATCTGAAACACAGGAAATACCGCCTAAGAGATATGAGGTATTACCACCTCTCTCGCTTTCTTTTATCTCTCTTTATATATATTCATGCAGCTTTAATGATAAAATGTTAGAACTGATGAAAATTAAAGATGCAAAATCACTGCCTCCTTAAAATGCCTGCATTATCTTTCTAGACAAATTATTATTAATCATTTCTCAGCTTTTTAATCCTGAGGGTAGAAAAATAAACACATTTTCACAGTCATTTTAAATTGATTTTTCCTTTTTGGGGAGATATTAGTTTGAGGATAGAGAGTTTGCTTCAGAAAGGAGGTGAACAGTAAAGCAGTACAGGATTGGAGCTTGAAACAATTCCTCCTATATCTATTTATCAAATATTAAAATGGAATATGCTGCCGACAAACGCAATAAAGTCTAACATTACAGAGAAAGGAGTGATGCTATGCATCTCAACAGGCAGATGGAAGCTATGATTTTGCTGTTTTAATAATATGTTGTCACATATGGAATACAATTTTCAATACAGCTGCATATAGATGGGCCCCATTGCTTATTTATTTATTTTTGGTGAGAAATTGGTGATGGTCCAAGTTACCAATCCAGAAAATGGAGATTCCTTTGGAATTAGCAGTTTCTGGTCTTATCCTGATCAGAAATAGTGCTCAAAGATTAATAATAATCCTGTACATCAAATTTAGACATGGGGAAAGGCTCTAAATGCTAAGAAACACTCCCTCCATCCACAAGACCAGCTTTAGGTCTCGCTGTTGCAGTCTGTATACATGCTCTTTTATCACATTTCTCAAATTGAGAATTATTTAGTTAGTGTCAGTCTTCCCCATTAGTCTAGAAGTTCCACTGCAAAGGAGGGACACTTGTTTGTCTTATTCACTACCACGTCCAGCACTGTGCCTGGGATTTATTAGGCACTCAATAAATATTTGCTGAATGAGCAAGTAACATATGACTGTAGGACTGACAAGGGAATATAATGCTGTTGGGGGGGGCGGGTGATATAAATTTAAATGATGATTTTTACAACATCTCTATCAAAATTTTGTTTATAGAAACATGAATGTAGCCTCACTGTCTTTGGATTCTAAAAAAATATATGCCTAAAATATTTCAAAAGGAGGTGTTGAGAAACACCTCTATAATGTTTTTATAACCACCAATGATAGAAAATGTATCTCACAGATTAAGTCCAAGATATCCCAAGATTGTGAAGTGCAACTGACATGTGACATTAGTCCATTTAACAAATTCCTGAGGAAGTTAGCCAGTTTAGGATTCCAGGTCTATGCTCACCAATTATAGTGGCATCAATTACCTGCAAGTAGTAGAGATCATTTCACTCAATGTTGTAAAAGAATTGGGTGAATTATTCTTCTTTACATCTCTAAATGTTTAGATGTATCCTAGCAGACATTTACTCCATGGTTGAATGGACAAAATTTGCATATGATTTTTCTTTGTTTAATAATAGTATTTTCTTAACCTTGGAAAAGAAGTTCAATTTTTCATCTTTTGAGCACATTTTCATGACAAAGGGCCATCTTTTCTCCTTTCTCTCATCTCTTATAACAACTATGACCTAAATCACATATTTAGTGCAGAGAAACTGGAACCTTCCACTATTAATTACTTTGATCTACATAATGCTTCACTAGGTAAATTATTATTACCAAAGGATAGGCACCGTGTCTCATATTGCTAGTATCTTCAAATCATTGCATAGGGTGGTATGCATCTGAAGGGTAGATAGTGTAGACAGGACAGTGTCTCATTCTATTTGGCTCCCACTTATTTATAAGTTCACACACACACACACATTCACACAGAAATTCTGAAAAATGAATGTAAAAGCAAGAACACTCCTATATGCATATTTGAACTCAATTCAATTTCCTAAAGACATTCTTTCCACCTATAAATGCCCCCACTAAGGAGATCTTTAATCATGAGGCTACAGTTGAATCTGTGAATATGTAATAGAAGTGATTGGGAGAGTCAGATTCTGTGGTTTAATTCACTAACTAAAGTGCTAGCAGTTCACATTGTTGGGGGTATCTTCCTCTTTCAGGTTGAAACTTTTTCTCTGAAACCCTTCAGGAATGGGGCCCAGGTAGCCATATTTGCATTAAGTTATCCTGGCCCTGCACACAGTTGATTGACCACCAGGACTAAACAGATTCTTTCTCCAATGACGTTCACATTATGTCTTAGAAATCCTAGTTCAATCCAGACTATTTGCATCAACTGAGGTAATATAAGCTGTAAATATGCAGTGACCATCTTTCTCCAGTGGCTAGAGCAAGAGAGAACACACATGTACCAAGAAAGAAAGGTAAAGCAGATCTATCAGTTAGGGATTGTGTTGGATGCATGCAGAGAAACCCAGATACAGTGGATTACATTTTTTATTCTTTCACATTATAGGACGTACAGAGATAGGAAGTCCTAGGCTGATAAAACATCCACACTCCTACTTTTCTGCTCTACCATCCTTAGCATGTGTTTCTCACCCTCTTGACCCTGAGATAGTCATTATACCTCTATTCTTGGCAGAAAGGAAAAGGGTTCACGCCATCAGAGTTTGCCTCCATTAACACTTTTTCTGAGATCATCACCCAGTGACTTCTACACCTGCTTACATTTCATTAGCCTGGATTAGCTATGTGACTGTAAAAGTATCAACAAACTAAAATGCGAAGCTAGACGCATTGCCTCTCTGAACAAAATTGAAGTTCAATGTCTGTTAGACATTGAACAAGCAATCACCACCATAGGGCTACTGATATGAGTGAAAAAACCCACATAGACTAGAAATTGGTTGGCCCAAGAGAAAAAGAGTAAGAGAGTGCTTGCCTGCATTCCAGAGTTTTCTTCTGTTGGCTTCTCCAGTCTCTTATCATACCTTGTTACGGTTTTGCCTGTGAGTAGTTCATATCATCCACACCATAATATATGGGCAGAGTATTAACTATTGCACAAATTTTCCACCAATAAGCCAATCTAATTGATTGGATTCTACCAGTACCCTTACTGATTTAAGTTACATGTTGCATTGCCTTTTCTAGATATTCATTGAACTAAACTCACTTCATTTCAATAGACAACTATAAATGCTTAGGTTATACAAGTGGTTGTACTGAAATAATGGCTGGGAAAAGTGATTTTCTTACCAAAAAAAGTTTAAGGAAAGTACATGCATCTAGCTCAAAATATATGTAATATTTTTTTAACCTTTAGAATTATGGAAATATGACTGGAAAATAGTGGAAAACCTATCTCTTTTCCCCATGTTTCTATCTCTGGATACCTTAACTGTGCTTCCTCTCCTCTCCAAGCTTGCTTAAAAATTAATGAACAATTTCTTCAGGTAAGAACTCAATATCTACTAATTGCTTTGTTTGTTTTTTTTTGTTTTTTTTTTTTAATGTACCAGGGGCAGGGGATGGAACCTGGGACCTTGTATGTGGGAAGCTGGTACTCAACCACTGAGCCACATTGCCTTCCCTGAGTTGGTTTTTTTTTGTTTGTTTTGCTTGTTATTTTTTTGTTTTTGTTTTTTCAGGAGGCACTAGGAACCGAACCTGGGACATCCCATGTGGGAGGCGGATGCTCAACCACTTGAGCCACATCTGCTCCCCTACTAATTGCATTTTAACACTGATTCTTCACATTCCCCAGTTTTTGTCTTGAAGCAATCTGATGTGCCAGGCACAGCATTGGCAAGAGTCTTAATAATATGACCAAATATTTATTTTGTACCTGGTTCAGAATACGCACTCAATGAACATTTGTTGAATTGATTCATTCATTCAACAAATATGTATTGAATACTACTTCCCTGCTATTAACATTCTAGGTATTTGGGATAAAGAGTCAAAGGATATCTATATGGTTCTTGCTCCCACAGAATCCTCAAAGTGGATGGCCAGGTATACCACCCAAACAGAGGATTTCACTCACCACTGGCTTTTAAGGCCACCCCTCAGTGTGGCTGTAGTATAATGGAAGTCCATTTTCAGTTTACTTCCACCTACCAAGCCAACCATCCATAAACCAGGCTTGACTTTGTCTCTTCTCTGTAGGCTGGTCATAAGGGACCACACCCTATTTGACCTCAGTGTGAGTTGAGGAAGAAACATGATGAAACAGTGATGGATGATCTGAGAAGCTAAGCTGCCTGCTTGTGCAGCTTACTTGTAACCTCTGGTCCTGTTTATGCTTGACACACGATGCACCACTCCATTATAATGGATTTCTGGTAGGCCTAGACAACCATATGATTTAGTGGTTCTGACAGACCCCAGCTCAGCATAGGTAGTTTTGGTCACTTGGTATTCCATGGACATGTGCACCTTTTCAACCAGAGTCCAGTATCACAACAGGACCTGTGATTTGAAGGTGCACAATTCTTAGTGCAGATGGCATTGCCTTGTTTCAGAACCCTAGGGGTCTAAATTGTGATTCCATTAAAGCTTGCTGTAAACTTTACATAGCATCTTTACCACCATAGATATATATGCTGGATCATATGGACCAGACAGCAGGGCCACTTGCACTGCACTCATTTCTGTTTATTGCCCCACTCAAACCAGGCAGTCTTTCATGTCATTGGCTTATAGGCTGGAGAAATATTCCCAGTTGTACAGCATGCTGCCTCCAAACTCTAAAGAGGCCTATTAGGAATTCTGCTTCATTTTTCATGGTGGGAGGTGTGAAATACAATAACTCAAGCTTACTTTAGAGGAGATGGTACTGCATGTTCCATACCGCTGTGACCATAAACACTTCACTGATGCAGTGGGCCCCTGAACTGTTAGCCTTTATCTATGTTTTACTTTGCCAAAGGGATGCTGATGCAAATTACCAGAAATGTGTTGGCTTTTATAAAGGATATTGATTTGGAGCAAAACCTTACAGTTTCAAGGCCATGAAAAGTCCAACTCAAGTCACCATAAGAGGTGCTTTCTCACCAAAGTCAGCTGTCACATGTTGAAGCAAATGGCTGGTGATCTCTGCCTGGTCCCTGCCTTCCTCTCTTAGGCTCAGCTACTCTGCTTTCTTCCTGATTTCAGCTGCAAGCTGGCATAGGGTTTGTCTCTTTCCTGGCCTCCTATCAAGTCTCAGCTGTTCCACTCTCTTTCCAAGTTCAGCTGTAAGTTAGATATATAGCAGGGCTGGTCTCCTCTTCATCTGCTCCATGAGCCCAGCCTCTTGGGGCTTCATGCTTAAGCAATTCTCTCTCTTACACAGTGGATCAAGCATGGCATTTCCCTCTTTTTCTTCTGTGTCTGTTTGTCTGGGTATCCATTTATATCAGAACCAGCAAGGGGGCGGAGACTCAACTTGAATCATGCCTCACTGACATAGTCCAAATGAAAGCCATAAAGCAATCTCATCAAGTAATTTAATCAAAGGCCCCTGAACTGAATTCAATGCAATCAAAGGGTATCACACCCAGAGGAATAGATTAGTTTACAAATATACTCTTTCTCTTTTTGGGATTCATAAAATAATCTCAAACTGCCACAATCTCCTACCCTCAGGAGTACATGTATGCTATTGCATGTGGCACTTTCTGCTCATACAGTCCAATTAGCATGATGCCATCAATGAAGTAGACCAGTGTGATGTTCTGTGGGATCCTAGATGATCCAAGTCTCACTGTGATAATTGTGTCACTCTCTTGCCTCGGTTATTGCTGGATCCAATCATCCCCATTGCTCTCAGTGAGCCTTGTTTTAAAGGAGCCTCTCCCATCTACTTGTAAGCACCTCATGGATGCTGGTTCCCCTCTCATCAGCTCATACTTAGGATTATTTTGGCAAATGGAGTATCCCCCTCTCTTTCCTATGGTAATATAGTCATCTAGTGAATCTTTCAGCCTTACATTATATATCTACTCTAACATGCCCACTTGTCTGAGGCATTTGATTCCTTTTTCCACCATCTGCCATCACTTTATCTGGATGATAGCTTTCTCTAAGTTTCTGTGAGCCATCTGAGCAGCATATCAGTACCATTTCCTAGGATACTTGCCTGGGTTTTAAATCCAATGTTCTGTGAGAGGGTACCCATATTGATAAACTCTCCCTTATCCAACTTCATGTCCTGCTGACCTTGATCCATGCTGGTACATGTTGGCTAGGACCTGCAGTTCCTTTGCAGTATAGTCCTTTACTGCCCTTAGCAGGTCCAGCAGTTCCTCAGCTGGAACAGAATATGACAAACTTAATCATGGTTTGGGAGCCAAGGGGAGATGGTGGTGACAGTCCTGAGTGGAGCATGTTGCCTTGCAAGGTATAGGACTCTGTATTGAATTCAAGTAAGAGTGGAGCACCATCCTCCAACAAGGAAAATTAGGCCACTCCTGCCTGTCTAGAAGTTAGGGCAGTGGTTCTTAACTAGGAATTTATACCCCTCCTCAGCAGAAATTTGATAATTTCTAAAAACATTTTTCATGGTCACAACTGAGTGACAGGGGAGATGCTACTGGCATCTAGTAAGAGGAGGTCAGGGATGCTGTTGTAGCATCCTACAATGTGCAGGGCAATCCCCCAACAAAGAACTATCTGGCCACAAATGCCCAATAGTGCCAAGGTTGACAAACTCTGGATTAGGGGAACTTGGGGTTTCATGAATTTCAAGTGCATTATGTCACATGTCCCTGGAAGGGGTATGACTTTTGATCAGATCGTCCTCTTCAGCAGAGGCCAATTCCTGGAGAGGGCAGGGAGCAGAGCACTGGAGGTGGACAGAGCTCCCCAAAGCTGGGCGACAAGTTCTTCAACCCAGAAGGGAGACCTGGGTAGCAGGCACAAGATCTGCTATAGACTGAAACCCATTCTAGACGCATTCGAAGGGATTATGGGGTATCCCCTCAATGCAGGTGATGAGATAGCTAAGGGTAAGTGGGGCTTTCTCAGATGATTTTCCTTCTAAGCAACTGGGAGCAAAAAGAGAGCTTCTTCTCTTCCCTGTAGTAGCAAGATCATGTGGCAGCTTCGGCGGTTGTGGCAATTTCGGCTAGGGAAGGAAGCTAAGGACTGTTTTAGCTCTGTGACAAAGCTGAGAAGAAATAATAATGAATGAAAATATAATGAGGTAATAATAATGTTTTAACAATAATTCCCAGAACTCCTCTTAGAGTGGGAACTATCTTTATTTGGGAAACTATCTTGATAAGCCGCTTACAGTAAAATTTGAGACTCCAAGGTTATGGAAATCCACAGGGGACTATCAAAAAAGGATGGTCACTAAAGTGCTCTGAAGAAAGAAAGAAAAGAAAGAAAGAAAGAAAGAAAGAAAGAAAGAAAGAAAGAAAGAAGGAAGGAAGGAAGGAAGGAAGGAAGGAAGGAAGGAAGGAAGAAAGAAAGAAAGAAAGAAAGAAAGAAAGAAAGAAAGAAAGAAAGAAAGAAAGAAAGAAAGAAAGAAAGAAAGAGAAAGAGATGGGGGGGGAGGGAGGGAAGGAGAGAGGGAGGGAGGGAAGGAAATTATTTTATTCCTGAGAGGAAGGGGAAGAGAAAAGAGAGCTGTATAAATTAAGAAAACTCCAACTCTAAGTAACAAAAACCCTGGTTCAAATAAGTTTAGAAAACAAAGACATTTATTATCTCATGTTCCCAGAAATACAGAGATGGTACAGGTGCCCAGGTTGTTTAATTCAGTGGCTCAATCATGTCACCATAGACTCTGGTTCTTTCTGTCTGTCTGCTCTGCCACTCTCTTCGAAAGCCTCGCCTTCAGCTAGCTGTCAGTGACCACCTGAGCTTGCTTCTTACGAGCAGGAGAAAGAACGCCTCTCCTTCAAGCACCTTTCCCTTCAGCTCGACTGGGGGGAACAGCAGTGCTGGGGATCTGGTCTACTTCTCTTAAAGCCTGAATTTGTTGAGGGAGGGTTGATACCTGATCAAAATGGGGCTTCTGTTCATAGGGAAAAAGGGAAATGAATATTGGGTAGGGAACCACCACAAAAACAGGATGAAGGAGGAAGAGAGGAGTTTGCAATTGAAAGCAGCTGGGAACAGAGGGTGACCAGCCATTGAGATTCTCTAGAAGTGACGTGGCTAAAAGACATTAGAAAAACCACAAAGCTTAATGTTCCCTTCATAGTTGTTTCTGGTTATCATGTGATCCCTAGAATATTCTCTCCCCACACCCACACTTTCTGTAAAAGCCTATCATATTCATGAGCATGTTGTGTGATGAGACATTTTGTAAAACTAGGAGAAGTGCCTGGAGTGCAGAACAGCACATGGGCACACACACAAGCTAAAATGGGGAGAAAGAGAATTAAGTTCCCTAATAAGTAAAAGAAGCCTTTAGGAGGAATAACGTTTGAGCAAATTTTACTTTAGATCTCAAAGGGCAGGAAGACCCTGGTCAACATCAAGATTACAAACAGTTTGCTCTTGGAGGATTGTGAGCAAGGAGGCTGGATGGGGATAGTTAAAAGACTTTCAGAATTTTTTTTTTCTCTAATTGGGGGATGTAAGTCATATACGCCTGGAAATACAATCTAAAAACACTTTACTTAGCTTTCCATCCAGGTGCTAAATAGTTCAGAAGAAAAAGATTCCCTTTAACACACAATGACTTCTTTTTCAATTAAGCAATCTGTTACCCTTATTATTTAATTCCAGCCTTACCAAACTTTCCTTATACTGAAGGCAAATGTTGTCCCCAATTTGTATACAAGGAAATTGACATCCTGAAAGTCTCTAGGGACCCTGCAGGTTCTGACTTGACCAGTTTTGTCTTTCCTAGGATCTCAGAGAAAAATTCCTGTGTGTCCTCTAGCTTTTTCAGTATTTCCCAATTTGTGTTCACTGCTATCTGAGCAACTGCTGAGTGTTGGAGATTTTCTTTTGTATGCCAAGCATTTTCTATGAACTAAATAATATCTTTCACACACAGTTACTGTTTTTTAAAAAATATATTTAGACATTACTGTGCTAAATGAAATGCAAACTTATTTAAAGCATTACTTAATTCTTCCCCATCAATATACAAAGTTAAAATGTAATTATGAGCTTAGAATCCATAATAATTTTTGACATTAAAATTCGGTCTTTGGGGATCAAATGTGCCTCAAGCAGTTGAGCACCCACCTCCCACATGAGAGGACCTGGGTTCAGTTCCCGGTGCCCCCTAAAGAAGACAAATAAACAGCAAGCAGACAACGAGCAGATATCAAATAAAAATAATGAGGAGACAATGAGAAAAACAATGAGCAGGCAACAAGAAAAAACAACAAGCAGACAATAAGCAAAAACAAAAAAACAACAACCAAGTCTTCAAACTTTAGAAGATTGGGAAAGTGGGGAATCTATCATACATGCTGAGTGTCGAGATTTTAAGGGGGAAGACATATTCATATTGGTAATAATAATGTAATGTGACAAATTACCGGTTTGTCAAATAGATAGCATCTCTCTCTTCACAAATATTCATCCACACAGTCACACATCTGTGAATATTATGGCCACATTGGTTAAAGTTAGTGCTCAAAAGAAAGGCAATTATTAATATTTTTAAGACCTTAGATAAGGTTTTAACTTATTTTCATAAATCCTGCAGAACTTGTGTGTGTTTGTGTGTGTGTGTGTGTATACACTAATAAAGTGGAAATACAGAGAAAGCATACTGGAGAAATGTTAGATGAAGAGAAATCACAATAAAAGTATTGTCATTATGTTTGATATCTTTCTCAGTTTTCTTCTTCTTTTAGTGAGATGAAAATTGGCCTGGTATGGAGACCAGATAAAAGAGTAATATTCCCTCTGTTTTTAGTGACAATACTGAAGTCTTAATTAAGCACAGTGTGTAAGGAGATCATGAACAGATTTCAAAGTCTCTTTTCCTCTAAGCTTCAAAACACATGTATATTACTGTAATTCCCAGAGAAGGCAGCTTTTTCCTCCAAAACAAAATCAGCCACAACACTCTGCTATTTTTCCAACCCACAGATTGAACACTGTCTCATAAACAGCATTGAATTAATTTTAAAGTATGTTCCTCACATTTCTACCTATATGTAACACAGTCCCAGGGAGTAAATAGATGCCATTAAAAAATAAATAAAAGACTATATTTTCAATTTTCACATAGCTTTCTCTTGATCAACTCTTTTCATGGGACTGCATTTTCCAATTTACAATTTAACAAATTACAGTCATCTTGAATCAATTGTTAGGGTATAATAGATAAATATATGAGAAACCCTCCAAATTGGTATGAAATTGAGTATTGTCATAAATAAACCAAATAACCAAGAAATGGTAAACATATTGATTTATTTAATATTTACATTAGCTACCAGTTTTATTTTCTTCGTTTTACCCTCATATTGTCTGGAGTTATTGCAACTGATTTGAATTTATTTAACCTGAAATTTTTGAGATGGGAATTAAAAGAAAAAAAATTTTTTTTCAAATGAAGTACTCTTCCTCTATTTCAGCTTCTAAAAATGATAATGTGATCTGTAATTTCCTTACATATCTATAATCATGCATACCCTTATGCAGATTTGTCTACATTTATTTAGACTTTCAACATTAATAAGCACCAGGTAATGAATCTCAGCAGATTTGCAGAAAACATCTACTCTCCAGTTCAACTGATTCACTCAGGACAGCTAATGGAAGGATGATGATGGACAACGCCCATCCCAAAAAACAGAAAGTGTCTATAGCTGCAAGCAGTACAGTTCCATCCATCTGCCCCATGGGACCTGGGCACCCTCTCAATCGGAAGCAGAGTGGGCATCACCATCCCCAAATCCTTAAGATTGAGAAATGAACAAACATGGGGGGGATGTGACTATGGACCAAAGCAGATTTATTATTATTCTAGTAATGGGAGAACTTGTAATATTGATATAAAGACGGTCTCTAGGGATTCTGAGGGGAGGGAGACAGAAGAGTAGGTGTAACACGGGGCATTTTGAGGATTTGAAATTGATCTGCATGCTATTGCAAAGACGGATACAAGCCATTATACATTTTGCCAAAACCTATAGAATTGTACGGTGCAAAGTGTAAACCGTAATGTAAACTATAGACCATGCTTAGTAGCAATGCTTCAATATGTGTTCATCAATTGTAACCAATGTATCACACTGATGAAAGATGTTGTTAATGGGGGAAACTGTGGAAGGGGGAGGGGGTGGGGTACATGGGATTTAACATTTTGTTCTAAAGCTCCTTTAAAAATAAACAAACAGAAAAATAAGCACCAGGTAATTTTTGTGTGGGGTCTAGAGAACCCAGGTTCCAGGAGCTATTGTAAGAACATATAAGGGTACAAACACAAATTTAAAACCATGGTCTCATTTGTCTGAATAGTATAGGCCATCAGTTCTTCAATGGGAATGATTTTGCCCCTCAGGAGACAGTCTTGGTCGTCACACTGTGGGGGTACTTTTGGCATATAGCATGTGAAGGCCAGCGATGCTGCTAAACTTTCTACAGTGCACAGGGGAGTTCCCACCAACAAGGAATTATTTGACCCAATATGTTAATAGTGCAGATATTGAGAACTTCTTTGGTAGGGGAAAGAATATGTTCTCTACCAATAGCCTTGGATTAGAACACAGCTCTGCTGACCTGAATGTGATCATTGGACAAATTACATCATTAAATTCATCTCCTTGTGGAACCCATTGTGAATCCATTTCTCTGGAGATCATACATTTCCTGGAGAGCTCTTATGAGGGTCAGATGGAATACATGTAGACATCCCAAAATTTCCTGACAGTTAACCCCATACTCTAACAGGACCTTTGGCCTTCTATAAAATAAAGCACCTTCCCTCAGTATTTTATAATTGCTTCCAATAATAAAAATTATACATTTAGCCCCTTTTCTTATTTTCATTGTTTCCCAAAGAGTGCATGAACAGCCCATATAAATTAATTCACCAGAAATCACCACATCTATTTCAGCCCCAGTTATGGATGTATCATAGACTTAATTTGAAATTTTACTACATGTGAACAACAAAAAAATAAAAATAAATGATAAATAATCAACAGCTTTTATGTGTCACTTAAGAAATAATAATGATATAAACACTGTGTACCTCCCACTCAGCCTAAGAAATGAAACATTTCCAGTCTTCTGTGTGTCACATCACAACTGCATCCTCCCCCCTAACCGTCCATGTCCCAGGTTATGACAATCTTGATTGATTTGGTGTCAGCCATTCACATGCTTTATTTTTTAAGGTAAAATTCACATAACACAAAATTAACCATTAACCATTTAAAATTGTACAATTTATCATGCAAATATTACCTCTGTCTACTTCCAAAACATTTTCATCACCCTAAGAGGAAATCCTCTCCCTTCTCCCAGCCCCTGACAAACCTCAATCAGCTTTCCATCTGTATGGATTTACCTATTCTGGAAATTTCATGTAAATGAAATAACATAACATATGAACTTCTGTATATGGATTCTTTCACCTATCATAATACTTTTGAGGCTCATCCATGTTGTAGCATGTATCAGGAATTTGTTCCTTTTTATGGCTGAATAACATTCCTTTGTATGGATAGACCACATTTTGTTGATCCATTCACCCATTAATGAATGTTTGGGCTGTTAATGAAGTTTGGATATTGTGAATAGTGCTGCCATGAAGATTTGTGTAAAAATATTTGTTTGAATACCTGTTTTCAGTTCTTTGGGGTATATACCTAGGAGTGGAATTGCTGAGTCATATGATAATTGTTTAACTTTTTGAGGGAACCTAAACTGTTTTCCACAGAAGCTGCACCATTTCACATTCTCACCAGCAATGTATAAGGGTTCAAATTTGTTTACATTCTTGCCAACATTTTTTATTTTCTCACATTTGTTTTGTTTTGTTTTGCTATGATAATCATCCTAGTGTGTGTGAAATGGTCCCAATATGGTTTTGAGTTGCAGATCCCTAAAGACATGTGATATTAAGCATTTTTTTCATATGCTTATTTGCCATCTGTATACCTTCTTTGGTGAGATGTCTGTTCAAATATTTTGCCTATTTTGTAAATGGGCCGTTTTTTTCTTATTATTGAGTTTTAACAGTTCTTTGTACATTTTGGATAAAATATGTGTTTTGCAGGCATTGCCTCCTATTTTGAGGCTCTTCTTTTCATTCTCTTAACTGTTTTTGCAGAGGAGGGGACTTTCATTTTAATGAAGTTCAACCTCAATTTTTTCTTTCATAGATTATGCTTTTGGTGTCATATCCAAATAGTCATCACCAAAACCAAGGTCACTTAGATTTTCTCCTATGAGGTCTTCTAGAAGTTTTATAGTTTTGTGCTTTACATCTAGGCCTCTGATCCATTTCGAGTTAATTTTTGTGAAAGGTGCAAGGTTTGTGTCTAAATTCATCTGTTTTGCATGTGGATGATCAGTGGTTCCAGCACCATTGATTGAATTGCCTTTCCTCCCTTGTCAAAGATCACTTGACTATATTCGTGTGGATCTATTTCTGGGTCTCTATTCTGTTCCATTGATCTATCTGTCCTTTCAGAAGTACTATACTGTTTTGATCACTGTAGCTTTATAGTAAGTCTTGAAATTAGGTAGTATCAGTCCTCCAATTGTATTCTTCTTCAGTATTGTGTTGGCTATTCTGAGTCTTTTGCCTTTACATAAACATTTTAGAATCAGTTTGCTGATATCCAAAAATAACTTAGTGAGATTTTGATGGGAAGCAAAGTTGGGAAGAATTGATATCATAATAATATAGAGCAAGTTGGGAAGAATTGACATCAATAATATTGAGTCTTCCTATCCATGAATATGGAATACCTGTCCATTTATTTAGATCTTCTTTGATTTCTTTCACCAGAGTCTCACAGTTTTGCTCAAATAGATCTTGTAAGTTTTTGTTAGGTTTATACCCAAGGATTTCATTTTTTTCCATATGGTGTTGTGTTTTTAATTTCAAATTCCAAATTTTCATTGCTGGTGTGTAGGAAAGCAATTGAATTTTTAATATTTACCTTGTGTATGGCAACCTTGCCATAACTGCTTATTATTTTCAGGAGTTTTTGGCCAATTCTTTGGGATTTTCTATATTGACAATCATATCATCTCTGAACACAAACAGCTTAATTTCTTCCTTTCCATTCTATATAGTTTTTATTTCCTTTTCTTGTCTTATTGCATTAAGTAGTACTTCCATCATGATGTTCCATAGGAGTGGTGAGAGGAGGACAACCTTGTCATTTTTTTTTTTAATCTTAGTGGGAAAGTGCATATGTTTCTCACCTTTAAGTATGTTGTTTGTTGTAGGTTTTTTATAGATGTTCTTTATCAAGTTGGGGAAGCTCCTCTCTATTCCTAGTTTGCTGAGAGTTTTTATGATGAATGGGATTTGGGTTTTATCAAATGTTTTTTGTATCTATTAATATGATCATAAGATTCTTCTTCAGCTTGTCAATATGTATTTATCGTCTTTGAAGAAATGTTTGTTCAAGTTCATTACCCATTTTTAATTGACTTGTATATCTTTTTGTTATTGCACAATTTTCTTTTTTACTTTTTGTGAAGTCCAATTTATCTATTTTTTTCTTTTGCTGATTGTGCTTTGGTGTAATTTCTAAGAATCATTGCCAGATTTAAGGTTATGATGATTTACCCCTATGTTTTTCTTCTAAAAGTTTTATCATTTTAGCTCTTATAGTTATGTCTTTGATCCATTTTTAGTTAATTATTATATATGGTTTCATATACTTATAAATTATGATTTTATATGTATTTATATATGAAGATGATTTTAATTTATATTTTTCCTATGTTTGCATGATTTCTTAAGTAATATATTGCTGAGTTCAGCCTGTTATTAATATTTGTATAAACAACATTAGGTGTTCTACATTTTTCTAAGACTTTTTTTTCTCACAACATTATATTTTCATGATATCTCCATGTTGAAACATGTGATTGACTTTATTCATTTTCATTGTTTCATTTTATGAATAGGCATTCATTTTTATTGATGTTACATTTTGTGCATAAGCATATCACAACAAATTTATCCATTCTACATAGAAGACTTATTAGGTTATTTCTAGTTTTTTATTATCACAAATAATGTTGATCTGAAGAGTCTTCTGTACTCTTCCAAATATATACCTATAAGTAAACTTGCTAGGTGTTAGGGTATCTATTTATTAAACTTTGTTAAATAATTGCCACCAGCAGAAGATGAGAATTTTTATTGCGTCAATCCTCGCTAATGTGCAACATTGCCATGTTTTTTTAAAAATCTGTTTTCAAATTAAAAGTCTATGAAATCCTAGTTTATTTTTATTTTAATTTGTACTTCTGTATTAAACAGCCAAAGGAGTGCTGATGCAAAATGCCAGAAACCTGTTGGCTTTTATAAAGGGTATTTATTTGGGGTAGAAGCTTACAGTTACCAGGCCATAAAGCGTAAGTTACTTTCCTCACCAAAGTCTGTCACCACGTGTTGGAGCAAGATGGCTGCTGACATCTGCAAGGGTTCAGCCTCCTTCTTCCTCTTAAGGCTCCGTAGTCCCAGCTTCTTCCAATATCAGCTGTAGGCTGGGATAAGTCTCATCTCTCTCCCAGGGCTCATTTCTCTCCAGGCTCAGCTGCTCTGTTCTCTCCACAAGGTCAGCTATAGACTATCAGGCTCTCTCTCTTCCTGGGGCTCTGCCATGTCTATGGAGCCATCTCTATTCCTCTGTGTTCTTCTCCTGTGTGTTTACTTCCTGGGGCTCCAGCATCCAAAACTCCAACTAACTCCTCTGCCTTGTTGTTTTCTCTGTGAGTCCCCGCCCCCTACCGATGTGGCCCAATCAAAACCTTAATCATTGTTTAATCAAGTAAAAGTGAAACTTCTGAATCCAATACAATCTAATATGCCCAGAGGAACAAAACAGTTTACAAACACAATCCAATATCTATTTTTGGAATTCTTAAACAATGCCAAACTGCTACAACTTCCATGATATGTATTAACATGAGTATCTTTCTACATGTTTATTGTTCAATTGTGTTTCCTTTTCAGTGAAATTCCTATTCCTGGATAGTATCAATTTTTTTTCTTACTGATTAATAGGAGTTCTTTACATATTCTGGCTACTAACCCTTTTATTATATCTGTTCAAAGTATTTTCTTATCTTTTCAGTCTCTTCATGGTATTTTTTGTTAAACAATAGGTCTTAAATTTAATGTGACTAAATGTACCAATCTTTTCTTTTATAGGTCATCTTGTTTAAGAAACCCTTTTCTATTCCAGTTCTTAAAAGTATTTCCTATATCATCTTGAAAATAAAGTCTTGCTCTTTACATTTTAGTCTTTAATCCATCTGGAATTTGATTTTTATGAAAAGTGTGAGGTAGGAATTTAATTTACTTTTCCCCATGAATAATTTATTTCCCACATATAGTATTAAATAGTCCATCCTTTATTGACTGATCTGCAATGCAAGCTTTGTCATATGTCAAGATCCCATATATGTATGGGCAAATTTTGTCTCCAGTCCTTTGGTCTCTTTATCTATTATTAGGCTAATATTATAATAGCTTTATAACAATTATCTCCCCTTGTTAGCATATGGCCCACACTCCTCACCTTTTGTTCTTCTTCAGGAATATTTAGCTGTTGTTGATGCTTTGCTCTTCTATTTAAATTATAGAACCATCCAGTCAAATTCCATTTAAAAATTTCTTGGCATTTTGACTGAAATGTATTGACTCTGTACACCATTTTGGGAAAATCTGACTTTATGATATCGAGAACTTTTTTCATGAGCATAATATGTAGCTCCATTTGTTTAGATTTTTTAAATGCTTTTCAATAAAATTTATATTCTCCATAAAAGAATCACATATATTTTTATGGATTTATTCCTTGACATTATTTTTGGAATGTTGATATAAATATCACTTTAATTAAATTTTCCAACTGTTACTGATATAGAGAAATTTAATTACTATGTGACATTTTCTAGTTTTTCTGTGTAAAATAAGTAGATGGTTTAGTCTACATGTTTGATTATGTAGAAAATAATCAGAATTCATCTTGTTATAATTTTATATATTATGTACTTTAAAAATGTTGGGTTTATTAAATCTTCTCCCATTACATGAATGATGTTCATTAAGCTGATCATCTTGCTAATAATAGATATTCTAACTGTGGTTTTATTCCTATAGGTATAGAGTAAGTTTCACCAATGTAACCCACAACTGAATACTGTCTTTTCTTGCTCATGAGGACAACATCCCAACTTAGAACCTAATTCTTACATGGATGTTTGTCACTATATGAAGGAACTAGTACTGAAGTACCCAGAGACCAACTATAGTAAATTCACTCACTGGGCTCATGTTTATACTTTTATTGTTACCACATGTAACACTTTGTGTAAGCCAAAGTCTCATTTAGTTACATTTATTATAGCCTCTCATTTTAAAAAAAGGAGTGTACTTGAATTTCACAAGAAAGTGTGAATTTTCTGGTTTGACATTTTATTTTGGAGAGTGCCTAGAGGAACATGGACATTTCTTTAAAATGTTAAGCTCTTTCTTTTTTTTTTCTTTTTTTTTTCATAGCAGCATTATTATTATTTTTTTTATTGTGAGTAAAAATCAAATTTTTCACAATATATACAAATATTTATAAAATGATATATAGATACATATGCATATATATGCATTTGTTTACATAAATGTTATTTTATATATATATATATATATATATATATGTATTTTTAAAGGTGCTAAGATTACCTAAATATTACTCAGAAATTACAGGGATTCCCATGTCCACCGTATATACGGGATATAAGCCCTCTCTCACTTGGAGGTGGAGCTCTTTCTTAATCTAAAATTTTACTGTTCTCCATGAGAAGATTTTTAAAAAGATCCCATTAGTAAATTTTCTAGAGAATGTCAAGTATAGTATCTTCATTGACCATATCCACTTTCACTTCCCATCATTCCATCTGTACACTATCAACAGGAAATAATCCAGTCCAGAACTTGTCTCAACAAGTTCAGTTTGAGAAACAATGTTAGGGTGAAACTTGATGATTTAAAGCAAAGGATTTGACCAAACTATCTTCTATTTCTTATGGGCAGGTAACAAAATAATCAAATTACAAATAACCCATTCTTGTCCTCGAGCTGCAAGCATGCAACTTACATTTGGGCACAGAAACCTTTCTTTAGCTAATTCTATTTTTATTGGCCAGTTCTTTTTTCATTATTTTTTATATGAGCTAATCAACATGAGCCCTAATATAGACTGCAAAATTAGGAAGAGACACGTATATGAACCTCTGTCTAACATCCATGGGACTGCTGCCTTTATTTCTAAAGGATGCACATTAAAACTTCCTATTAAATTCATTAGAAATGGAAGTAAGGATTAATAAAAAGTCATATATAATTTTTTAATTTTCATACTTTCTTTATTTGCACAGATTTTTTTATCCCTAGTTCCCAATTCTTATTTCTTGTCCCAAGCCTCCTGCACTTAGCCTCCATACATCAGTTGTAAACCGAGGTGTAAACTGGGGTTCCAAAATGACAAATAACTTACATGCTCTATACCCATTAGAGAAACAAAAAAGTGCATTCGATAATCTCATGTCCTTTGCTCTACCACGTAAGTCTCTGTTAACACTCTCCTTCTTGGTCTCTGAATACCTAATCCAGTAACAAGAGAGGAACTCCAAAATATTTCCTTGTTTGCCACCATTCTGTTTTATATCACATTTTTATCAGGCAGAGCAGGGGAGAGGGAGAAGTGTTACTTATGTAATTTCTCCCAGGCCAGATGAAATAAACCTGGCAGGAGCAGATGTTAAATTGAAGCCTATAAAAAGTTAACACTATCTTCTGCAAATGAAACCTTAGGGAGGAGGTCTTGAGACAATTGCCAATGGACATGGAATACCAATTCAAGAGTTTATTCCTGGGGTCGTTTCTTCCACATTCTCAAACACGAAAGCAAGTAAACAACGGTGGGCAGTGGGGATGGGCAGGTAGTGATCAAAAAGAAGGCCTCAAAAGACACCCCCAGCTTTGTCTCTAGTTCTCATGGAACCCAGCCCGCCCCTGCCAGCCAGTAGCTTTTTTCAGTGAACCTCTTTTAGGTGTTTCAGGATTTTAGGCAAACGAGCCCCTGTTAACTGGCATCCTCTATGTCAAGTGGACTCACTTCCCCCTTATTCATAGAGTTTCTGGAGCTTGCCCTCCATTCTGATGTTTGTCCATGTAAGGCACGTGGAGATCATTATCCAGACCCAGAGATGCTGAAAATAATATGGGCTTCGACCCTTTTGGTAACTCTTTTCAGTCTCCTCATCACTCCTTTAGCACACAGTCTTTCCAGACTCTTTATTTAATCATTCATGATTAAATATATTGGATTTGTTTTGTATAACCCCATCACTTGGGCACATAAAGAGTGCTCATTATGTATAAATCAAAGTTCTATGTGTTTGTTGCTTGTGTTTTGGGGATGCATGGGCATGTATATCCCACTTATGATTTCTAAAAATTAAAAAAAGATTGAAGTTATTAGGATTCAGTGGCTGAGAACTCAAACTGCCTGGGTTAGAATTCTGGCTCCACTGCTTTCTAGCTATGTAATCTTAGGCAACCTACTTAACTTCTTTATGATTCCGTTTTCACATCTGTAAAATGAGATCATGGTTGCAATTATCTCTACCTTTATGTTGAGAATTAAATGTCTTAATAAATGAAAATCACCTAGAAGAGTGCCTGGCTCATAGTAAAATCTAAAAACAATTAGACATTTTTGCTTTTATCATTTTACTTGACTTGCATAATAATAGATACATAATATAACAATTATTCCAGTATTTTGAGATAGATTTCAAGACACAATGGAGCACTATTACAACAGAGTCTCTCATCTACACTGTGTCACACAGAGAAAATGGAAACATGCTCAAGAGATTTTTACCCAGGAGATCAGAGTCTTCCTTGAGTAGAAAGGAAGCGTCAAGTTCACTTTAGAGATGTAGATAAGCAAAACTGCAGAAAGAAATGCAGGACAAAAATCGAGGGATGAAATTATTTTTAACATGCCCAGTATTTGTGGACAATGTATTTCAATCTAAAGTATGATGATGAACATTCTCCAGGGCATGTATGTCTGAAAAATACCTGTGCAGAACTTTGTCTGAGAGAGAAATTACTCCCACCATTCCTGATGCTGTGGATGAGAATTGTCAGAAGATTTGCAAATGTACTTCAAGTTCTTAATAGGAAGTGGCAGAAGAAAGGGCAGGAGGAGCTAGAACTAGAGCTTCAGTGGGAGCTGTGGAGGGCAAAGGCCTTGCTATGAGAGGTGAGAGGGAGAAAAGCTGGGAGGATTGTTTCTTCATTTGTGTTTGTTGTATATCCCTCAGGTGTGTTTAGCCAGCTACTAAGAAATCTCCTGGCTCCTCCATCTCCTTCCCACCCCACCCTCATTTTTACGAACTCCATCTTTATTGGTTCCCTTCAGTTTCTGCTCATCCTCATTCTTTACTTCTTTTCCCTCTGTCTTTAAACTTCTATTTTTAGCTCTAGCTTTGTACCATCTCCCTTTCTCTCTCTCTTTTATGTCTACTCATTCTTTTTTTAAGTTTTTTTTATTTTTAAAGAAGGTTTAGATTACATAAAAGTTACATAAAAAATATAGGGGATTCCCATGTGCCCCACCCCACCTCCTTCCACACTTCTCCACATTAACACCATCTTTCATTAGTGTGTGTACCATCTCTTTTGAGTTCTTCTTTTTCTTGCTTCATGTTGATGTGAGAAAATAGTTGCACAGGAATATTCTCTGAAGCGTAAGATAAGCCCTGCTCTCCCATATATATCTTTCATGTTGTAATATAAATCTTGCTGGAACTTAACCATATCTTTAATTATGGTTCTATTCGGAGTGTCTTGAGACCCTGTTCTTTCTCTTTCTGTCCTTCATTTACTTAGATCTTGTTTCCTCCCCTGAGGACAAAGCCTTCACAGAATTAGTGAGGCATCCTCACCCAGGGACCAAATCTCTCACACCACATGGTGTACTTGTACCTGGGACTGACAGAGCCTTCTCTCTGCCTAACACATAATTGGGAATTAAGTGTACTATAACTCTCCTGCTGCCACCAGCAGGGCACTGGAAGGAATGGAGATGCTGCTCATGTCAGGTTTCACCTTCGCAGATCCTGGCAGGAGTAGGAATTGGTCTATTAATACGTGCATAACAAATACATTGTGCCAGATTTTACAACAGTTAACTTTTCAGCTTGTTTCCCAAGCTGAAGAGGAGAGGAGATTTGGCTTTCGGAGTCAGAATAGACTCCTCCACAGTGCCCTCTTTCCCCCTTCTGTGAAAAAGGTGAGATGCATTTGGGCAGGGACCGGGGCACATATCAGCTTGCTTGAATTGTAAGTAGGAAACAGACTCAATTGGCCACTGTGGCAGTTTGAGGAGCAAGAGCAATGGCTTTTGTAATTCTCACAGAATTCTTTCGAGCTGGCACCGCACTTTCAGGAAAGGTGATTTTGAGGGATCCCAGCACTTTTATATTTTTCTATTAAGATAGTGAGTGTTCTGTTAATGCCATTCTATCTACCAACTCAGAAAGGCCTGTATTCTTAAAACTAGGCAATACTTTACTGACTTTAAATACATTTTTATCCAAATATTTACCTAAACTAGTTTTAAAAATTTGTAGAGAGTCTAGCAATCTTGGCTTAGCATTCAAGAGCTTTAAATTACCTTTCCAGCTTCTTCTTCATATGCTTCCCAACATTAGCCAAAGCAGTTGACTTTTTTTTCCTGATATTTTTTAAATGTTACACCCTTATCTTTTGTATCATCTTCCTTCCCACAACTGCCAAAATACTGTTCGTTATTCAAAATCCAGTTCAAATCCTACATATTCAGTCCCCTTTCCTGATCACTCCAGCTAGCTGCAATTTCCCACTTCCTCTGCCCAATTAGAGAATTTCTAGTCCTCAGTAGTTTTTGGTAGTTTCATATAATGTGAAATATCTCAAACTTTTGAGTACCTGTAAAATGCAGTTTCCTAGGCCCCATCCCCTGGCGTTTCTAACTCAATAACTCTAGGATGGGACTTAGGCATATGCATTTTAACAAATATATCAAATATATCTGACACAGATGGTGTATTGACCGTATTTTGGAAGCATCAACATAATTTTGATATATTTACTAGTTTTCTAAATGTATATATTTTAGTTCTCCTATTCAATTATATACAATTATATCTGTTTCTACTATTTATTTTGCTTTAAATAAAACAATATTAAGAACATTAATTCATGTCATTCTCCTCAGACATGTCAAAATCAATTTAATTATACTAACAACAATATTAGGAATAGGTTGACCTGTGAAGTTACTCACAAGAGAAAAATAAAAGAAAATGGCAGTGTTTGTTGCTTTCCTAATAGAAAGAGATCCAGAAGAAGATACAAACCAATGGTTATCATTAAATATTGGTTTACTTAGGGTCAGACACTATGCTAATATTGTAGTACACTTCCTTTTAGGGGATGCCTAGGATTCCTTATTTTCTAACTGTGGTAAAAGTGAGTACTAAACACTCAAACCTAAAAATTATAAGGATGCCATAAGACATCTTGTTGAATGGAAACCAATTTTCCTGGCTTCATTTTTTATTTTATAAATGTTGGTTTAATACTGATTATGTGTCATGGAAAAGTCCCACAACATTTGCTACATTAAATGCTGTGAAGATTATCCAGCTCATATTATACCTCTAAGCATTTCACCAAAATGTAATAATTTCCGGAAACACAAAAGAAACTTTTCCTATCTTTATTTTTCATCAAGTGAGAGTACTGTGTTTGTACTTTAATTCTCACATTCAAAAGTAGAATCAGTGAAACCACTTCACTTTATTCCCTTCCACTGGCAGTGAAGCTGGGTGATTGGTGGGGTGAACTCAGAACTCTGAAATGTCTGCTCCTGGGGTCACTGGTTCCAGCATCCCAGGTATCAGTGGAGACCAACAACCTCTGTGGCTCCCAGATAAGGTGAGAATCCAAATCACTGACTTAAAGAACCAGAAAATCCTATATCTGGAAGTATCTTCCTCTGTTCAGTGAATATGTTTTCCTGGTCTGGAAAGAATGTGTGTATGTACTCTAGACAAATAGCCATATACTCTTTTCTAGTAAAGATAGTTTCATAGCTGCCCACAGGCCAACAGAAAATCCCTATGTCTATTCCTGGACTTGGACTCTTTCTTCCAGGAATTATTACACTTAGACTGCTTTCATACCTAAACTTCCTTACAATGCAATCAAGAGATGTATGCTTGGAGAGGTAATTCAAAATGCACAATCATCCCTTCTGTAAATGAAGTGCCAACCAGAGGCATTTTACAGACAACACGTCTGCCCAGGTCTCTATTGTCCTATCTCTGGAGGTTAACTTCTTTGACTTGTTCTTCCTTGAGTTTTTTTTTACGTTTAACTCCTAGAACAGAGATGTCCTGTGATGAGAGGCTTGGCTGCCTGCTACACCTTCCCAGCTTCCTGCCTTTTATCATGGCTTAATTCATGCACTGCATTTTAAGAGTGGAAGCCTACCTACTGTACTTTGGGTCAGATTGGACTTTTTTTTTTTTTTTT
>JAQZBX010030665.1:0-26698 GCA_029593785.1 Cabassous unicinctus | reverse complement strand
GAGGAAGCTAGAATGTTCTTTGTATCAATGGTATAGAGGTAGACACACCAATATGAACTCCTGATAGGTTAATATAAACACAGAGATTTACATGAAGAAACATATATATATATATATGTGTGTATATATACAAGTTAATGTACATGAATATATTTCCTCATACTGTTAGCAGAGAAGGCCCAGATGCCCAAGAAGCAAAGAGAACAGCTGGAGCTCAGACATTGAATTTTAACATCATTCCCCAATACAAGGCTTCTTAGCAAAAAGGCTGACAGTAAGACTGGGGAAAGAATTATACAAGAAGAACCTGAAGAATCTTGTAACAGAAAATAAGTAGGTGCTAAAATAAAACCCTCAATGATGAGATATATGAAAGAGACACAGGGAACAGATCAAAGATCTCCCATGGGAACCATTAGAAAAAATGAATAAAATGGTATTACATCTCATCCCAAAGTATCACTTAAATGCCATGATCCTGATATAAATTATTGACTAAATAAATAAAAAGAGGCATATCTCCCATGCAGAAGAATTCCAATAATTTATGCAGATATTGCTCACTTAAGGCAGTGGAGCAAAAATACCACTCCTAGTGAATATTTCACATAGTGACTTCTTTCCAGACATTATATATGGAAATGCAGAGATATGAGAAACATTATACCGGGGAAATCTCAAAATACTGTTGATCATGGTCAACATCAACAATGATAAGTCAAGTTGATAGTATGCATCCTGCATATTACATGATAAAAATGCCACTTTATCTGTGGTTCTTTACAAAATAAAATTATTAGTGAAATGCAAAAGCCCAGGAAAAATGAACGTTGAGCTTCATTCTAGATGGGATTGGATAAGATTATCACATTGCTCTAAGTCTCACATTCTTCATCCTTTAAATGAGAAATATGAAACCAATTTCATAGAATAATGGAAACAATTAAATAAAATAATGAACATAAAATGTTTGGAATTGTGCCTAGTATTAATAGTGAATATTTTACAGATTATGATTCAAGCCTTCACTGACTTACTGACCACACCTCCTTTCCCATATCAACTCTGCCAGGTATTGACAGCAGCAATAGTCACATTGACCCAGAGTGAACTTTACTCAGGATAGCATTTTCAGGAACATCACCTTCTATAAAATCTTCAATGACTCTTCAACAACTTCACACATAAATATCCATCTTGTGGAGAAAGCACAAGGCTCTCTGATATCTGGCTGCTGCAAGTCTGGCCAGGCTTATATTCCACATACCATGTCTCACATCATATTGATCATCAGATATTAAGGACAATTTTTAAAACCTCACCACACTTTGCAATTATAATGTTACCTCAATTTTGTCCCTGTTGTCTCTTCTTGGTGTGCTTCTACCATTTTCTCCTCTTGGAATTACTCCAATTCCTCCTTTAAGGTTTTTCAGCTCCCTTGTGAAGCCTTCAATAAGCTCCACAAGATGAGTCCAAACTTTTGGATCTACTTCACTTTTCAGAGCCAACTCAGGACACTGCATGTTCTCATTTTCACATCTTCTGCCTTTTTTGATGTAATCTTTTGAAATGAGGAACAATGTCTTAATCATTTCTTTATTGCCTGAGTAACATTTAGGGCCTAATAAATGTTCAATGACTAAAAGAAAAATGGATGAAAGTGAATAAAAATACTTCCAATAATTGCAAAGATAGAAGAATGAGTAAAAGAAGGAAAAATGCTCCTGAGAGAGGAAAGCCCCATGATTGAGAGTTAACAACAGAGCAGGCAGATGGGAGTAAGATGTTTAATTGTATCTGTTATCTGCCTCCATTCAAGCTATTTACATAGGCAGGACATTGTATTTTTAAACTATCTCTATGTGTAGACCCTCTTGGTGGATGTAGAGTTTTGATAAATAAAAAGGGGCCCTGGAGCCATAACAATTTCCCCAGCACCTGTGAAGATTCTGTGAGTCAATCAGAAACTATCCTATAAGGTTCTGTGTTCACCAATGCAGATTCTTCCTTCAATAATGGATGAAGTTGGGAAATTCTGCTCTCAGGAATGGCAGGGAGATGATACCCCTCACCAGGACTCTAAAAGACAAAATAGTGTTTTCTCTGTATAAGAGACTAGTCACATAGAATTGAGAGAGTGTAGGGGAAGTATTTAGTTTCCTTGCTTTTAGGGATTTCATTCCCGTGAGCCACATTAATGAAGCATTCTTTTGTATCACTGCTCCCTGAGATATTTAGTTTACTGGAGGAAATAAAAGCACAATGCAAAGTTGTGCCAGTTTTGACTGTAGATAGACAGCTTTGTAGTTCCATGTTCATCTCCTATCCCAGTGGGCTCTTTCCTCCCAGCAGGAGGTCACTTCTCTTTAGGTGTGGGCTCTAGTATTGTAGGGTTTCCAGTAATTATTTCCCTGTTACTAGTTCTGGAGGGAGATTCTTGATGCACTAAAATATCTTCTGTCCCTGATCTGTTGCTTCTGGAGTTTGCCGTCATTCATCAGGCTGCCCTCTCTCAACAGTATTTCCTCTTCACTCACTGCTTATCCTTTCCCACCAGAAGTTAGCAATATCTTTTCAACTCACTCAACCATTTGTTTCATCAGTTATTCAACAAATATTTACTCAGCAATATTTCATGTTAAACACCAAACTATGCTCTGGGGATGACAGAAATGTAAGTTGTTGTCAACCTCCTTTGCAGCTGACTCTCTAAGCAGATCAAGAGACATGGAATAAATAACTGCAACACTCTAAGGTGTACTGGTGAATTGTCTTACATATGAATGAGGGTTTGCTTTTCTATTTCTCCCCATAGGCTTCAGGGATATTGATAGGGATTATGTTGAAATGATAGATTACTCTGAGTAGTATTGGCATCTGAATAATTTTAATTCTTCCTATCTATGAAAACAGGATGTTTTCCCATTTTCTTAGGTCTTCTCAAACTTTTACAGCAGTGTATTATAGTTTTCAGTGAACAACTCCTTCATATTTTTAGAAAAGAAATATTTCTAGTATTTTATTCCTTTAGATGCAAACATGAAAGAATTCTTTTTACTTTCCAATGGAAAATATTCTTTGCTGCTGTATAAAACACAACAATTTTTATTTTAAAAGAAACTTTAGATTACACAAATGTTACTTTAAAATATAGGTGATTTCCATACTTCCTCCCCCCACAGTTGCCCACATTAACAACACGTTTCATTAGTGTGGTGCAATTGTTACAATTGGTGAACACATATTGAAGCATTGCTATTAACTGTGGACTATAGTTTACATTATACTTTACACTCTGCCCCACATGTTTATAGATTATAGTTTCCCTACATATGGCTCTTCTTTCCCTCTAATTTGAACCTATAATTAACATTATACTTCTTAAATGTGTGTCCCAAATACATAAATCTTTGGTCTGTTCATATGCCAGTGGAGCCCTGAAACTCAGGAAAGATCAAACACCTATGCTCCAGTTAATTGGACTCACTCAAGACAACTAACAAGGAGATGATGATGAACAATGCCCATTACAAGGAACAGAGATTATGTGCAACTGCAAGCTAGAGAGTTCCATCCATCTGCCACATGGGTTCTAAGACCCCTCTCAATTATAAAGAGAGTGGGCATCACCATCTCAAAATCCTCAAGATTAGGGAATGAACAAAGGACTAAAGTAGACTTATTATTATTCTATTATAGATTTATTTTTGTTCTAGCAATTGAAGAATTTTTATCATTGATATAAAGGCAGTGACCACCAGAGGTTCTGAGGGGAGGGAGAGGGAAGAATAAGCATAACATGGGGACATTTTAGGGACACTGGAATTGTCCTGCATGGCATTGAATTGACAGAAACAGTATATTATTTATATTTTCCTAAGCACAACTGATTTTTGCATGTTACCCTTGTAGCTTCCATTTGGCTGGATTACCAATTATGAGTTCTAGAAGTTTTCTTTGGAAAGCTTTGGTATTTTCTACATAAAGAGTCATGTCACTGCTGAATACACATTGTTTTACACCATTCTTTCTGATTTGGATAACTTTTATACATATTTTTGTATAATTTCTATGACAAGGACTTTGGTAAAAAACTCTCTAGCAATAGTGAAATCAGGTACACTTCTCTTGTTCCAAACATCAGGGGAAAGACTTTCAAACTTTTAGCATTAAATAATTGAATGCCTGGGTTTTTATATATAATTTTTATGATATTGAGGAAGAGACCTTGGATTATGATTTTTCCTGAGAGTTTTTATCATGAATGGGCATTGGATTCTGTCAAATTCATATTCTGCATCAATAGAGATTTTCATGTGGTTTTTCCCTTCATTGTGTTAATGTGGTGTATTGCATTGATTGAATTTCTTATATTGAACACCCTTGCAATCGGGGATAAATCTCACTTGGTCATTTTGGTTAATTCTTTAAAATTCTGATGGATTTGTTAGGCTAGTTATTTTTTTAGGGTTTATCCACTAATATTCATGAGAGAAATTACCCTTGGTTTACTTTCTTTGTTATGTCCTGGTGTAGATATAACAAAACCCAAAACTGCATGTGTTTCATCAATAGTAGATAATTGGATGATTTTCTTGGAGCCAATTATAGATTCTTCAAGAAGAAAATTTAGTTTTCCATGAGAACAAATCTATACCCTCAGTTCATAGTGAATCATTATTGCTACCACATGTTTTAAAGGTTCTTGAGGAGAATAAAATTCTAATGATAAAATCCAGGAAGATTATTTCTAAGACAATAATAGGAGGAGAAAGAATGATAAAATAAGTAGAAGTCTAGGAGTATTAGGCAGAGTTGAAATGGTCTGCATCGCTCAGTTGGAACATGCTCTACAAACATCTTTTATTAAGAATCTGTATACCAGTGAGGATCCGGGGAAATGGCACTGAGGATGGTAGGCCGAGTCTGAACCTCTCACAACAAAGAAGCAGAGAGAGGACAGGGGCCTATCTGAAGAAGCGGCTTTGGATATATTTAGAACAGGAAGGTGCCCTGAGTCATCTAGGAGGGAACAGGAAAGATAAAGAAAGCAAAGGAAAACTGTGAGCTGCTCACCCAGGTGGCTAGAAGCAGCACTTATACCCCACCCTCAGGGTAAACAGCCTTGGTAGCGCTACTGATTCACTCTTCCACTGCTCCTTAGAGTTTGAGGGGGCATTCCCACAGAGATAGAACGTTCTGAGATGGGGCAGAGTGGTTTCTTTTTGGTGAGTTTGGCCAGCTGAGCCCCCTTTGAGTCTCGAAAGCGACCCTGACCTGACAGGGAGAGACTACTGAGCTCTCAAGCAGGCTTTCATGCTCAGCTGCCAGGGTAAAGAGAGGAATTAGATTAGAGAGGGGGAGGGTATGAGGTGTCTAATCAACAGGACTCTGGTAAACTGTTAGAAATTAACCTGCATGAGGGAAAGGGGGTGGATAGCATTCTGAAAGGCAAACTAACACAAGGAGACAATTTAGTTCAGTGGAGTAATTCCTGCCTTGCATATAGGAGGTCCCTGGTTTGATTTCTGGCTCTTCATAGAGGAATGATCTATGGGGTTATCAGGCATCCAACTGATATTTTGACAAGGAACATATAATCATTCTTTTCGTATTAGTTTTTCTTCTATTGCTTTTTTTTTTTTTTAAGGTTCCTATTTATTGTCCTTATTTGATTTGCAAAAATGCAGCTAAAACATGCAGAGGGCAGACTGCACGATGTTGATAAGCACTGACAACCTGAGAAGCCCTTAGCGGCTTAAGAGGGAAAGCTGTTTTCCTTGGGGTTTTTTGTTGTTGTTGTTTTGTTTTGTTTTTCTTTTTTTCTCCTTTTTTTATTTAGCTGCTCCTGTATTGTGCTTTGTTGGTTGAGGTTCCCCTTTCTTTTATCCCTTCATTTATTTTACCAGTTTTTTCTACCCATGTTATTTCTTTACTTCCCTTTTTTCTCCCTATCTTCTGTATTCTGCTGATGTTCTTTCATTTCACCTCTTTTTGTTTGGTCTTCAATTTTTCCTTTTTTTATTTTGCTTTCCATTTTTTCTTTCTTTCTTACTGTTTTCTATCTTATTTTTTTCTTTCTTCTTTTTCTAATATTTTTCATTCTTCTGGCCTTTTAATTCATTCTATAAATTTCTCTAAATTCTGTTTCTATTTCATTATTTCTTCTCCAACTTTTTATTATTATTCCTCTGTATATCTTACTCATTTAATTATTCATTTTCCTAGGTATTGTATGGTTCCTCTTCTACCTTTTTCTAATATTATTACTAATATTCCTTTTCTCTTATCTCTTTCCTTTTCTCCAGTCTGAATTATATTTCAAGAGAACATAGACAACAGCAAGGAAACAGTAAAAGAGGAATGAAGTGTCAAAGTAAAACCTTACCACATAAACAAAAACAGGAAAATAAAACCCTAGAGTAGAAGGAGAAGCTGGTCAACTGAATAAACACATCAAGGTAAACAGATGCCTAGACACCAACAGAAAATTACAAGACATACTAAGAAACAGGAAGACATGGCCCAGTCCAAATAACAAACTAAAAAAACAGGAGGAGATGCAGAACACAGAACAACTAATCAGAGATATCCAAACAAATATCATGAATCAGCATAATGAAGTGGGGAAGAGGTAAGTATATTAGGAAGAAACTGGAAGAACATACTGAAGAAATTGTAAAACATACTTTAAAAAGTAATGGATATGAATGGAACAATGTAAGAAATCAAAAATACACTGAAAGCAGATAATAGCAGATTTGAGCAGACAGAGGAAAGAATCAATGATGTTGATGACAGTACATCTGAAATCAGAGATGGTAGAAGAAATAGACAATGACCATCCAAAGGAACAGAGAGAGTGTGCAACTGCAACCAAGATATTCCCAACCATCTGCCCTATGATATTGAATCCCCCTCTCAATTAGAGTTGGAATAGGCATCACCATCCCAGAAACTTCAGAATTGGGGAATGAATTATGGACTAAATTAGACTTACTTGTAATCTACTATAGAATTACTGTGATTCTAGCAATAGAAGAACTTATATCATTGATGTGGAAGCAGTGGCCACTGGAGGTTCTGAGGGAGGGAGACGGGAAAACTGGTGTAATATGGGGCATTTTTAGGACTTGGAAATTGTCCTGAATGACACTGCAATGCCAGATACAAGCCACTATATATCTTGCCATAACCTACAAAATTGTTTGGGAGAGAGTGTAAACTACAATGTAAACTGTAATGTACACTTATTGACAATGCTCCAAAATGTGTTCATCAATTGTAATGAATGTACCACACTAACGAAGGATGTTGTTAATGTGGGAAAAAGTAGGAGGCTAGGGAATGGAACATATGGGAATCCCCTATATTTTTTATGTAACATTTATATAATCTAAGAATCTTTTAAAAGAAATAAAAAGATAACTTAAAAAAAGAAAAAAAAAAAGGAATCAATGTATCAGCTAGCTGTATTAGGAATCAGTAAATAGTGTCATGAGTCTTGAAAGAGCTAAAATTGCCCTTTCTCCTAAAACACACTAAAAGATTAAGTTTGGCATCCACCATCAAGTCTACATGATATGGTTTGAGGTGGGTTGGATGGATTGGCTCTTAGTCTTAGCAGCCAATTCTTCCTCTTTCTGGTTTGCACTTCTGTACTCCAGAGCGTGGTGAACTAGCATGTGCAATGCCTATTTACTAACACTTATGGCATGAGTGTCCTACTACCTAGATTGCAGAAAATGTAACATATTTATTGAGCCAAAAATTTCAGTGGAGTGTTCTTGATTATACAATGTACTTGATGATAACAGAAGTATCAACTTTCTTGGCCAGCCTGTTTTTTGGTGTTTTCTACTTCCAATTATTTGAAAGACATACATCTAGAATCTTCAACAGTATTCAGAATACCTGCTTACTTTGTTTGTTCTCAACATTCTAAAAGAGATTTTTTTTGAAAAACTGGTCCTGCCTGAATAAAGTCAATCATACAGGAAAACTATTTGATACAAGAACTGATTTCACGAAGACAAATGACCAGTCTAAGAATCTGGGAATTGATATACAAGTTATTGGATGTGAGAACAAAATGACCCTATTCCTGTTGGATAAATGCCCACCACTAGTGGATGTCTAACACTGGCAAACCAAATTGAGAACTTATTGTTTACACTCATCTTTAAAGACAGTGTCTTGGGAAATTTTTGACAAGTTGACTGGTTTATATGATAAATTATTTGGTTCAGAATCATAATCCAAGGAATGTGCACCATTTTGGGTCCTTTAATTGCACTGCAGACACCGTTAAAAAGTGACAAGCTTGGGGTTTTTAATTCTCAGATTAAGGCACAATAAAAAAACATAAATCTTCTAGAAATGTAAGAATCAAATCTGTTTTCTCTGAACACTACAGTCAAATGTGGAAATGACTCAAAATCAGTGTCTGATCCTGTGGGTGGATAAATTATCAAATATGTTGAATTCATAGCTTTGCCAAAGAATATGAAATGTTTAAATAGAAGTGGCCATCCTTGTTGCTGAAGTGTGACCTCTCTCTAAGCCAATCTCAGCATGTGAATGCATTGCTTTACTCCCAGCATGGAACATTACTCCTGGGAATGAGCCTACCTGACACCGAGGGTTTGCTACCAAGCACCAACTGGCAATGTGACTGGAAAAAGACCTTGAATAAAAGGGGGGAAATGTAAAGACAAATGAGTTTATATGGCCAAGAGACTTCAAAATATGTCAGGAGGTTATCTCAGAGGTAACGCTTACGCACATCTCAGTAGGATCTCAGAATTCCAAGTGCATATCACCCTGAATAGTGAGGCTTTTGAGGGCTTTGGAGACACTCACGTCCTATGTCAGGGTGGATAGCTCCAGAGTTTGGTGCCTTAACAGTGGGCCCTACTTTGGTGTTGGTGCTCCTAAGAGTGACAGAGTTGTACTCAAGTATGTCTTCCCTGCACATGGTTCATCTGTCCCTTCTATTCAAACCTATACTTGGTGCTGGAGTTTGTAGGTGTATGTCCAGAGACTCGAGTCTTTAGGCTGTTCATGTGTCAGCTGGGCCCAGAACCTCAGTGGAGCAGCACCTCCTACTCTACAGCTCGTTGAACTCACCCAGGACAACTGGCAGGGAGATGATAATGGACAATGGCCATCCCAGGGAATAGAGAGAGTCTGCAGCTGCAGGCAAGATAATCCTATCCATATTCCCCATGGGATATAAACCCCCTCTTAATTGGAGGTGGAGTGGACCTCACCATCCCAGACTCCTCAGGATGGGGGGAAGAGCTATGGACTAAAGTGGACTTACTGATATTCTATGATAGTCATATTGTGATTCAAGCAATGGAAGAAATTACAACATTGATGTGAAGCCTGTGGCCACTGGAGGCTCTGGGGGCAGGAAGAAGGAAAATAATTTGCAATGCAGGGGCCTTTTCAGGACTTGGAAATTGTCCTGAGTGAAATTGCAATGACAGACATAGGCCATTTTATATCATCAAATAACTTGCAGAACTGTGTCGGAGAGATAGTGTGGTCTACATTGTGAAATATGGTCTATGCTTAATGGCAAAACCCAAGATGTGTTTATCAATTGCTATTAATGTGCCATACTAATGAAAGATGTTCATGTGGGAGGTTGTGGGAGGTGTGGAGTATGGTAATCCTTATATTTTTTGTCCAACATTTATGTAATCTAAGTATCTTTTTTTAAAATTTTTAAAAATTAAAAAAAAAAAAGAAATGGCAGATCACATTTTTTCCAAAGTTGGACACAAGCTCAAAACAATTATTAATCCCAAAATGCCACTCTGGTTTGCCAGTCAAAGGGATGGTTCTGAAGTCAGATGATGAATGAAATATTAGCCTTTTTATAACTCACAGATAAAACAGTAAGTTTCCATAAAAACCCTGATATTTCCTAATATCTTAGATTTACACTTGAAAAAATCATAATTGGCAGTGCCAAAATACCCAAATTGTTTTTTTAATCAATTTTATTGAAACATATTCATAATCCATACAATCCATCTAAAGTGTTACATCAATGACATTGGATATAATCACAGAGTTGTGCATTCATCACTTCATTCAATATAAGAGCATTTTCATTATTCCAAAAAAGGAAAAAACAAAACAAAGCAAAGTAACACAGAAAATCTTATCCCTTTTTAGTCACCTCTTAATCTTGCTATCATTCTCCTGCAATACATAATTGCTAATCTATTTTCATCCCTATAATTTATTTTCATTTACATTTTGTGTAGACAGAGTCTAACAATATGTAATATTTTGTCTAATTCCTTTCACTTATTATACATCCTTTTTTACCTTTGAATTATAGTTATTAATCTATGACTATATATTACAGTTCATATTATGTTTTGGTTGTATTTTGCCCACATATCACCCTAATATTAACATCTTATAGCATTAACATATATTTGTTCTGTTTCGTAGGTAAGCATTCTTATATATGCACTATTGACAATACTTATTTTTCACAAGTGTGTTAGCTAGGCTATATAGTACCATGTTTCATTTTTCAGCTTTCCTTCTGCTGATATATATGACTTTGGACTTTCTATTTCAACTACTATTATACTCATATATTAGAGCTAATTAAAAACACTATGATGTGCTTTCACCATTTCTATGCATTTCAAAATATTATCAAATACACTTTTTACCAATTCTGCACATATTAAAACTCAACTTCCTATTCTGTAACCTCACACTATTTCTTGGTGACTTTTAATCAATTTATTAACTCCATGAGTTGGTTCATTATATTCAGTTCTTAATTTTGAAATCATGCAATATTTGGTGTTTTGTGTCTGTCTTGCTTCACTCAACATAATGTCTTCTAGGTTTATCCATTTTGTCGTATGACACATGATTTCATTTCTTCTAACAGCTGAATAATATCCATCGTGTATACACAGTAAATTGTTCATCCATTCATCAGTTGATAGACTCCTGGGTTGTTTCCATTTTTGGCTATCGGGAATTATACTGCTGTGAGCATCAGTGTGCATATGTCTGTTCATGTCAGTTCTTCTTGACATACATCTCATAATAGTATTGCTGGTCATGTGGTAGATTTATATCTAACTTCCTTAGGAGCTTCCAAGCAGAATTCCACAGTGACTGTAAAATTCTGCATTTTCAACAATAGTGAATAAGCATTCTTATCTCTCCAACTCCTCACCAACACTTCAATTTTTCTTTCTTTTTTTTTTCAATAGTGGATGTTCTTTTCGGTGTGAATTGATATTGATATCTAATGGTAGCTTTGGTTTCCATATCCCTAAGAGCTTGTGTTACTGAATATTTTTGTACGTTTTTTCACAACTTGTATTTCTTCTTTAGAAAAATGTCTATTAAAGTCTTTTGCCCATTTTTAAATCATGTCCACTTGTCTTTATATTGTTGAGTTGTAGGGTCTCTTTATATATGATGGGTATTAAACCCATGTCAGCTGTGTGATTTCCAAATATTTTCTTCCATTTGGTCGGGTGCCTTTATACAGTCTTCTCAAAGTCCTTTCAGGTGCAAATGTGTTTAATTTTGGGGAGGTCCTATTTAGCTAGTTTTTTCTATTGTTGTTTGTGCTGTGTGTGTAAGGTTTAAGTGAACTCCTCATGCCACAGCACCTTGAAAAATTACCCTACCTTACCTTCTAGGAATTTGCCTGGCCTTTTTGTTTAGATCTTTGATGCTTTTGGAGGTGATTCTTGGGGAGTGGGATAGAGGTCCTAGTTCCTTCTTTTGTTTAAGTATATCCAGTTCTCCCGAGGAATTTGTTGAAGAGACTACAATGTTCGAGTAAAGTGGACTTGGTAGATTTATCAAAAAATTGTTTAATGTAGATGTGAGAGCCTGTGTTTAAATGCTCAATTTGATTCCATTGATCAATCTGTCGATCTTTATGCCAATACCATGCTGGTTTGACTAAAGTAGTTTTGGAATACACTTCAACGTCAGTAAGAGTGAGTCGTCCAAATTTGCTCTTCCTTTTTAGGATGCTTATGGCTATTTGGGCCCCTGTCCCATCCAAATAAATTTTGCAATTGACTTTTATGTTACTGTAAAAATGGCAGTTGGAATTTTGATTGTGAGTGTGTTGAAAATATAAATCAGTTTGCCTAGTTGACATCTTTACAATATTTATCTTCTAATCACCTAACACGGAAAATCCTTCCAACTGTTTAGGTTTTCTTTATTTATTTTTATTTTTCCTTTTATGATCTGTAAATGAAGACTATTACTGTAGGAAATATCCAGAGAAGTTTCCTGAAATTTACTGCCTATCAACAAAATAGTTAAACAGCAAAATTTCATCTCTGGAAGAATCAGAGATTAGTGACATCATCAATGCTTGAATAATCAGGGATTGTATTGTCTATTACAGCCTCATCTATCTTATGTTGAGTGTGCAGGCAAAAGGCAGATAAGGGGAATGGAATGTGGATTATTGCAAACATAATCAGATGATAACTCCAGTTAAGTTTGTGAATTCTTTCTGGAGCCAGTTAGCACAAACCCTGGCAACAATTATAAAGTTTTTGATGTGACAGATTATTTTTTCACCAAATCCATATAGCACAGGAACAATTGCTTTCACCTGGCGGAGACCAAAGTACACATTCATTGTTCCAACAACTACTTTAATTTTGTATGTAACAACTACCTAGAGTAAACTTTTTACTGCTGAAAACTCAGGAGAAGAGTCTGTCTTCAATACTGTGATAGAGAACACAACAGAAAGTCAAATGATTTAAAGGAAATTACATAATAAATAGGTGTTTTAATGTACAAAAATTAAAGAGAGAGAATTCTAGAAATTAGGTATGTAGCTGGTTATTTTTCTAGGCACAGATAAAATTATCTAGATTTAAATCCGCCAGGATTTGACCTCTGTTATTCATGAGACAATTTCTAATCTTGGGGCAAAGATAATTTTATAGAGAGAATATTTCTCATCTGGAAAGCTTTTTAAAGGCCTGCTTTATGTCCTTATTTCTAAGATTGTAGATAAAGGGGTTCAGGATGGGAGTGACCACCGTGTACATCACTGAGGCTATTGCATTAGCCCTTGAGTTTTGTGTAGCAGCAGAACAAAGGTACACTCCAATACGTGTACCATAAAACAAGGTTACAAATGAGAGGTAAGAACCACAAGTAGAAACGGCTTTATATTTGCCCCCAGCTGTTGAAATTCTCAAAATGGAGATATCATCTTAGAGTAAAAGAAAAGGATCCCAGGGAGTGAAATAACAGCCAGAAGTCTAGCTGCCAAATCCAGCATTTGGTCATAGAGGAAGTTGTCAGAACAGGCACGTCTGACTACCTGATTAAGTTCACAGAAACAGTGGGGGATTTCCAACTCTGTACAAAAAGACAATCACAAAATATTTATGTCATGTTAAAGGGAGACCAAAATATTCAATAACTAGGATGGCATTAGCAGGAGACCACAGACCCGAGGTTCATGAAGATCATTTAGTGCAGGAGTGACAGATGGCCACAAAACAGTCACAGGCCATCACAATCAAGAAGAGATGTTTAATCCTGAAAGAAAAAAACATGGAAAAAAATACATCTGGAGAAGACAGTTATGGTTTTACTCTCTCTCTAAATGTTCGGCAGCATATTTGGTACAGTGGTGCAGGTGAAATAGATATCAGTAAAAGCCAGGTTGGAGAGGAAGAAATATGTGGGTGTGTGGAGGTGGGCATCTGAAATGAAGGCCAGGGTAACGAGCAGGTTCACAAAGACAGTGAGCAGGTACATGGACAGGAACATGCTAAATAGGAGAGGCTGCATTTCTGTACCTTCTTAGAAGCCCAAGAGGATAAATTCTGAAACACGTTTGATTTTCTCTTTTCATATATACAATGCAACTGCTGGAAAAGAGACCAAAGAAATGCAAATTAAGACACAAATAGCTATCAACAAATTAACATAAATGCTATTGTTTGTAATCACATTAAATTAATGATTTCTTATTATATACAGATACATCTAGTGTGCTTAATCTGAAAATATTGAGGAAACAAAGACTCATGTTAGTTTTTATTTTAGGCTTTTACCATGGATTGTACCAGGGACCTCATATATGCAAAGCAGGCTTTCAACCCTGAGCTACACATGTTCACCACTCCTGCTTCTCTTTGATGCTCTTTCTGAGTAGCCATTCTTGTCGAATATTACAAATACTTTCTCATTGAAATACTTTTCACCACAAATTCTGTGACATTTATTTTATTCAGCAAAGATTTTGACTAGCCATTTTGTGCCCTGGGATTAAATGTTAGGGTACTAGATATTGGTGATGGTATCACAATATTCTGAATGTACTTAATATTACCAAATTATACACTTGGAAATAAGTAAAATAGGAAGATTTGAGTTCTCTGTAAGTTACTACAATTAAGAGTGTTAATTAATTAATTAATTAATTGATTAGATGTATTCTGCTTTAGCATATGTAACACACAATATTGTTTTGATGTTGTTTCTTTCCAACCTGATCTGTACTTTCAACTCTACCCAGTCCTAAATGCAAGGAAGTTATTTTGTGGATACTGACAAACTAATTAAAAATTTTTATGGAAAGCCTAACACATAGAAAGCTAATAGAATCCTGAAGAAGAAAAATTTTTAGGACCACGCTAACTGATTTTGAAACTTACTAAAAAATAATCAAACAGTGTTGCTTTTTTGAAATTGACACATAGTCTCATGTTAGAGAACCCAGATATAGATCCACACAAATGCCATCAAATGATCTATGACAAAGGAGAAAGGTCAGATCAATGGAGAAAGTGTTGTCTTTTCAACAAATGTTTTTGGAACAATGGGAAATACACATGCCAAACAAAAACAGAAATTAATAACTCAATGTGAATCATGCACTCACATGTAAAATGCAATGCGCAAGACTTCTAGAATAAAACATACAAGAAAATCAAGGTTCCAGGATTTGGCAATGAGTATTTAGGTTTAGCACTCAAAGCATGATCCATGACATAAGAAAATTTAGAAGTTGTGCTTTATAAAAATGAAAAAAAACTTTTGCTCTGTGAAAAACATTGATAAGGGAATGAAAAGAAAGCTAAAAAACTTGGGGAAATATTTGCAGAATATATATCCAATAATTAATTTGTGTTCAAAAATATGAAGAATTCTTGACACCCAACTTTAAGAAAGCAAAATTCCAATGAAAACTTATAAACAAACATAATGTAATATTCTTGCATCAATGTCAAGTATATAAAGTGTAAATGGTGGGGGGTATGGAAGAGATATGCCAAATGTTTTCCATGGACCATGATTAATGTTAATAATCTGATATTACCTCATAAACTCTGACAAATGTTCCACAATGTTGTGGTATGTTGGTTGGGGTTGTTGTATGGGAATTCTGCATATCTGCATTATTGTTTTGCATGTTCACAACTTCTTTAATAAAAATATTTAAAAATAGGCTGGGAGTGGATGTAGATCAAGTGGTTGAGCACCAGGTTTGAGCCCTAATACCTTCTTAAAAACCAACCAACAGAAAACAATTTAAAAAATCAGCTCTCACTGGGAAGCAGATGTAGCTCAGTGGTTGAGCACCTGCTTCCCATGTACCAGGTCCTGGGTTCAATCCCCGGTACCTCCTAAAAAACTGGCGAAAGTTCTGAACAGAATCCTAACCAAGAAGATACATAGTTGGCAAATAAATACACATGAAAAGATGCTGCAAAAGACAAGAATGAATCTCAAATGATTGTTGCTAAATAAACCAGTCTAAAGAGCAACATATGTGTGATAATCAACATATTTTATGACCTTCTGGATAAGGCAAAACAACAGTAACAATAGAAGATCACTAAATGCCAGGGATTAAGGAGAGGGCACATGGGATATTAAGTAACACACAGGGGAATTTTTAGAGCAATGAAACTGTTCTGTATGATACTGTAATTGTAGGTATGTGACATTATACACTTGTCAAAACCCACTGAACTTGACAACACAAAGGGGAAACATTAATGTATGCAAATAAAAATTCAGGTATAAGGTATGGAAAATATTCAGAAATTATCTTTCTGACAAATGCATGAAATGCCTTCTCTGAAGTGTACAGGGAAAAATTTGCTGAAATAGTAATATGGGATATGAATGGAGACTGTAAAATGAACTTGTCACTGTATACAAGTACTGTACTCCAGGTGATAAAGGTGTATCCCACCAGGGTATGCGTTAACAATTCTTTAACTTCTATTCATGGAAACTTGTATCAAGCAATGAAGGAAATGGAAGGCAGATGAGGGAATATGCTTCTCACTGTGGTGTGGAATTTTACAGATAAACAAGAGGAGGACACTGGACTATTTTGTGTTAATGGTTTAGAGTTAGAGACATCAATATGAACTCTTGTGGAGGTGAATATAGATACAGAAGTTTGCATGTTGAAATATTTAGAGATACATGCATATATACATGGTAGTGTACACCAATACATTTACTTATAATTTCCATGGAGATGGCCCAGTAGAAAGGCAGATACAGTGCCCAGACTTTGGATTTTAACACCATTCTCCAATATGAGTCTTCTTGGAGAAACAGTTGACTGCAATCGACTTTGACAAGAAATATAAAAAAAGAGACTGGAGCATCTTGTAGTACTGAAATAAAACCCTCAATGATAGGGATGATATCCAAATAGACACAAGGCACAGCTGAAAGAATTCCCATGGCCAAAATTGGAACAAACTGAACAACAAAATAAAGTAGTACTGTATGACAAACCAAAGTATAAAATAAATGTAATGAGTCAGTCCTGATCTAAACAAATTATTGATTAAATAAATAAAAGCTATAGCTCTTAAGCAGATGAATTCAAATAATTTATGCAGATATTTCTCTCTCAAGGAAGTGGAGCAAAAATCCCACTCCTGAATATAGGTTACACATAATGACTAGTTTCTAAAGGTGATATATGGAAAGGCATATAATAAAAAAGTTTATGCTGGGGGGACCTCAAAAAACAGTTCATAACATCAACAATAACAACGATGTCATGTTGATAGGATGTACCCTGGATATGATGTGATTTTATCTCAGGTGTCTTTCTCCAAATCTCATAAACTCAGTCTAATCAAGATAGGAACAATAGAAAATTTCCAAATGAGGGAAATTTTACAAAATACCTGACTTGCACTCCTCAAAACTATCCAGGTCATCAAAATGAGGAGAGCCTCAGAAGCAGTCCCTGCCATGAAAAGCCAAAAAATTTATTACAAATAAATGAAATGTGTTTTGGATAGGAGATGTTAAGAATAGGAGAAAGTAGGTGATAGGTTCTTGGAAACCCTCTCTACTATGCTTGCAATTTTTCTGTAAATGTAACACTCTTCTAAGATATTAAGTTTTTCAAGAAATAAATTATTAGTGAAATGTAAAAGCCTATTAAAATCAAACTCTAAGGTTCAATCCAGACACAATTATATGCCTTGGACAAGAATATCACATTGCCGTAAGTCCCACATTCTTTCTCCATTATTTCAGAAGAGTGAAAAATGATTTTGTACAGTAACTGAAAGAATTTAAAAAAATAATGAATACAAAATGTCTGATATTGTGCCTAGTATATTAATGAATATTTTTATTAATTGTCATTCAACCCCACACAGACTATCTCCCCACACCTCCTTCCCACTTCCATTGTGCTATTTCCATCCGTCATTATCTCTACAGGGTTTTGACAACAGCAATATTCACATTGATCCAGAGTAAACTTTCCTCATGGAAAGCCTTTTCATGAACATCACCTTCTATAAACCCACACTGACTCTCCAAAAATGTCAAACGTAAATATCCATCTTTTGGACAAAACACAAAGCTCTCTGTTTTCTGGCTACTGACAACCTGACCAGGCTCACGTTCCACTTTTCATGCTCTGCTCCTCAATGTTCATCAGATATGAAGAACTATTTTTAAGAACTCACAACACATTATGGTGATATTGATCCCACATTTTAGTTGCTGTCGTCTCTTCTTAGGGTGCTTATACAACGTTCTCCTCTGGAAATTACCCCAGTTCTTACTTCAAGTCTCAGTGCAATCATCAGCTCCCTTGCAAAGCCTTCCCTAACCTCCACAGGATGAGTCCAAGCTTTTGGATCAACTTCAGCAGGAATACAGAGCCACCACAGGATATTGCATGCACTTGCTTCTGTTTCTCTTGAATGTGTCTCTTTGATGTAAAGAACAATGTTTTACTCATTTCTTTATTCCCAAAGTGATATTTAGTGCTTACCATGATAACTTAATGTTGGTTAATAACTAAAATAAAAAATGAATGAACGTGGTTAAACAGTTGCTTGCAACAATTGTATACCAAGAAGAAACAGTGAAAAAAGGAAAAATGCTGCAAAGACAGGGAAGCTCCTTGAGTGAGAGCTAACATCAGAGGAGTCAGATTTGAGGAAAAAGACAGCTTATTGTACCTATTATCTCCCTCCACAATCAGGCTTTTTATGATGGCAGGACTTTGTATTTTAAGCTTTCTTTACATGCAGTAACTGTTGATGTCCCCAATTTTCCTGGAAGCATAATAGATTACTCCAATACTGGTGAAGATTCTGTGACTCACCCAGAAATGATGTCTGAGTCCCTCAATGCAGATTATTCCTTGAATGATGGATGAAATTGGAAGTTCTGCTCCGAGGAAGAAAAGTGAGATTGATCTACTTGCAAGTTTTCTAGAAGACAAAATTGAGTTTTCTCTTCACCAGAGATTAGTAAATTAGACCTGAGAGAGAGTAGGGGAAGAATTTCGAGTTTCCATGCTAGAGGGATTCCATTCTCATAAGCATCATTAATCAAATATCCTTTTTCTCTCTTATCGCTGAGATATTTACTTTTCTGGAGATAAGAAAGAAAACGCATTGAAAACTTGTTCTGATTTTGACCCTTGGGATACAGCTTTGGATCTCAATGTTCATCTCTTATCCTGGTGGACTCCTTCTTTCCTAGGAGGAGGTCACGTCTCTTTAGTTGTGAGATTTAATATTGCAAGGTTTGCCAAAATGATTTCTCTGTCTCTGATTGTGGAGAGATTCTGAATACACGAAAATATCTTATGTCTCCAATCTGTCTCCTCTGGAGTTAGCTCTCATACATGGGGCTTCCGTCTGTCAACAGGATTCCTTTTTGTCTCACTGCTTATCTTTTATCCCCCATAGTTAGCAATATCTGTTCAATTCACTTAACATTTGTTTTCTCAGTCATTCAACAAATATTTATTCCTCAGCTGTATGGTGAGCAGCAAAATATGTGCTGGTAATGAAGAGAAGGATAGATATTTTGCTTACTCTCAAACAGCTCACACACTGAGAAAAGCAAGAGACAAGGACATAAATAATTGCAAAACCCTAACTGGCACTGGAGTCCTCCTGAAGCGTATTTCCATATAAATCAGGATCAGTCTTTCTATTTCTGCTAAAAAGGCTCCTGGGACTTAGATGAGGATTACATTGCAGTTAAAGAATGCTTTGGGTAGTACTGACACATTAATAATATTAATTCTTCCTATCCATGAAGACAGAAATGTCTCACCCTCTATTTAGGTCTTTTCTAATTTCTTGTAGCATTTTTTTGAAGTTTTCATTGTGCAACCTCTTTAGTTAAAATTATTCCTAGACACTTTTTTCTTTTAGAAGCTATGTTGAATAGATATTTTTAAACATCCAGTTAAGAATGTTCTTTGCTGGTGTATAAAGCACAAGTAATATTTAGCATGTTAATCCTGTAGCTTACATTTGGCTGGATTCATTTTTGAGCTCTAGAGTTTTCTGGTGAAAACTTTGGCATGTTCTATATAAAGAATCATGACATCAATGAAAACAGATGGTTTTACTTCTTCAATTCTAATCTGGGTACCTTTTATTTAGTTTTGTGGCCTAATTTCCTAACTTGAAATGTATATCCTCTCTTTTCCAATGAGACCTCCAAGAATTCTCACAAATATGGGTCCAACAAATTAAATGGAACACAATTTAAAAAATCACCATAGACTCTAAGAAAACAAGTTACCATGAGTAAGAGACAATAGAAAAGCAGATAGTGTGAAAAAGACTATAACTGTTTCAGATTTTGAAAAGATTCAGATACAGAATATGAAAAAACACTTTTTAATGAGTTTTGAAAATTTAAAAAGTCTTGTTAATATATGAAATGACATAAACATATTTCAATAAAAAATCAAACAGAAACTCTAAGGTTGAAATGTACAATGATGAAAATTTAAAATTTCCATGTAATGGAAATGGGAGAAATTTAGCTGCCATGAAAATCAAATCCCACACCACCACGCTGAAACAGAAATCAGAAAATAAATCAAATATATACCTGTGAACTTCCCTACACCTGACACTTTCTCTGTGTCCCTGCAGTTACTGTCAATAAACATTCCATCCCATGATGTTTCCTTCCCACAGCAAAAAATGTTTCTTTGATTCATTCCAGTAAAATTTCTATTCCAGTGGCTTTTTCCTCCTTGGATAATAGAGAAATAAATTTTTTAAAAATCTGCATTCTAGAAACTCCAGGAGATGAAACACATATGTGCTTCCAATTCTTTTGAAAAGGGTGATTTGGAAGTAAGGGGAAATGAAAATGGCAGCATTAGGGAAATATTGTAGCAGATTAAATCCAGAACTTTCTCATCCTCTACTGTTACCTTTATACTGTTATCTTTCCCTGAGTATTGCTTCACTTGCTAACTTTGCTCTTGACAGTGGAAGAGGAAATCATCACTCCTATGTTTGAAATATGTTCACTTAGACACTGGCTACATTTTTATGGGGCATTATAAGAGGTAAGGGCTCTGTTACTGCTTTCTACTGTGTCTTATTTAAATGATGTTCCCAGGACCTGAGGGTGTTTATTCTCACTTCCCCGTCTCTGGAAAGTTAATCTTCAACTGGCAAAGTTCATCTTTTCTAAATTTTTCATGGTATGGTCCCAGTAAATAATTATTTTACTTATACACCATACTACATCTGAACAGTACAGAACCCACTTGAAATGATTCTTGCCCCCCTTCTATCCTTCTATATAATATACTTTTCATGGTTACAGGCAGGAATCAAGTCTTCCACTTCTCCAGGAAAAATACTAGTATTTCCTTATGTAACCTAGTGTTTATCCCTCACTCAATTTATGGAAGTTTCTTTAGCTTTAATTTATGTGTGAAAGATTGTCTTCAAGTTTTACCTTAAACAAAATCTTAAACTGTACTTGCATTTCACCAATAGAAGACAAATTGATGATTTTTCTTGAATAAATTCTTCATGAATAAATTTACTTTTTCATGAGCACAAATTTACATTCTCAGTTCAGAGTGATTCATTATTATTTCCACATATTCTATGGTACTTGAGAACAGTGAAATTCTACTTACAAAATGAAAAATACTTTTTTTTTCCCTGAGAGAAATATAGAAGATATGGGAATGGGGAAGTAAGTAATGATCTAGGAGAATATAGTAGAGTTGAAATGGTATCTATCATTCACTTATGACTTGTGATTAAAAAATCTTTTCTTAAGAATCAATGTACAACAAGAAGCAGATGTGGCTCAAGCAGTTGAGCACCCACCACCCACATTGGAGATCCTGGCTTTGGGTTCTGGTGCCTACCAATAAAACAAAAAACAAACAAACAAAAAACAACAACAACAACAACAAAAAAAAAACAGCTCAAGGAATCCAAAGTGCCTCAGTGGTTGAGGGCTGGCTTCCCATATACGAGGTCCTGGGCTCAATCCCTGGCCCCCTGTACTTCAATTAAAAAAAAGAATCAATATACCAACTAGGTACATTAGAAAGAAAACAGGGAAGCTTCCACAGGGATTTTGAAAGAAATACAATCACTCTCTCTCCTTAATTATACTCAAAGTATAAGTAAGTTTGACATCCACGATCAAGTCTATATGATATTGTGTGAGGTCGGTAGGGTGGGCTTTCTCTTTGCAGGCTTTCCTACCTCTTTCTGGCATGTGTTATTGTCCTCCAGAGGATGAGGAACTAGCAGGTGCAGTGCCCATTTAACCAATGCTCATGGCAAGAGCCTCCTACAACCTGGTTGCAGAAAGCGGGCATATTAGTGGAGCAAACAACTTTGGTGGAGTCTTCTTGATTATGCAGTGTTCCTGATAACAACAGACTTATCAGCACTCTTAGCCAGACAGTTTTTCAGTGTTTTCTATACCTCTGATTACTTGAAAGACATAACTCTAGCTTCCTCAATAAGATAAGTTTGCATGCTTACTATGTTTTCTCTCAAAATTCTTAAAGAACTTTTTATGGAAAGAGATTCCTCCTTAAACAAAATAAGCTATACAGGTAAAATATTTGATCCAAGAACTAATTGCTAAATCACAGACTTGCAGGATAGGAATCTGGAAATTAATATATCAAATTGTGGGAAGTGAGAACACCAATGACACTATATCCAGTGGATAAATGTACCTGATTGTGTATGTGTAGTTTGGAAAAATGAATCAAAATACGTTGTTTGCAGTAATCACTAAAGAAAGTACCAAGGAAAGATTTTGACAAACTGACTGGATAATGTGATAAATGATTTTGTTTGGAATCATAATTCAAGGAATATAGAGTGATGTGGGGCTTTTACAAGTGCAAGAGAAATTTCCAGAAATAAATGATGAGCTGAAGACTTTTAATTCTCAGAATATGCTGGAATCAAAACAGAATGAATGAAATATCTTTCCTTGAATATTGCAATTCTGACGTGGATATGCCTCAAAAACAGATTCTGAACATGTGGGTTAATCAATTAGAAAATGAGAATGAATTCACAACTTTTGCAAAGAATGTGAAGTAAATACAAATAATCCACCAAATATTTTAAAATGGCCATTAGCTCAGAGCAATCACTAATGTCAAAATGGCATTCTGATTTACCCATTGTAATGATGGTCCTTGGATCAGGTGATGAAAGAAGCATTCATCTTATTCTATGTCACGAAGAACAAAGAAGATCTGCATAAAAACATGAAATTGTGTCCTACTCACTGGGTTTAATAGTTGATAAAGAATTAGTTGGAAATGGGGAAAACACTCACATTGTTTTTATGATCTGTATATGCAGACTATTATTGTAGGAAGTGCCAAAATAAATTTCCTGAAAATGGATTTAACTAGGAAAATAATTTTAAAGGGCAAACTTACATCATGGTAGAATCACAGAAATCACTGAGGCCATCAATGCTTGAAGAATCAAGGTTTGTATTGTCAATTACCATCTCACTTAACTTATGATTGGGAATGTGCAAGGGAAAGAAGCATATCAGAGATAAAATGTGGATTATTGTAAACCAAACCAGTTTTGGATGTGACCTCTTTCTGGAGCCAATGAATAAAATCCCTAGCAGATGGTACACAGCCTTTGCTATGAGATTATTTTTCACCAAAACCATATAACCAAGTGGTTTCTTTCATCTGGCCATGACTGCAGTACATCTTTATCTGTACAGAACCTGCTATAATTTTATATATACAGAATTACCTGTATGAAATATTTTACTGCTGAAAATCCAGGCAGAAGTTTCTGCCTTCAATACTTATTCCAGGGATTATAATGAGAGATTACATGATGTAATATAATACAGAAGAAAGAGGTATACTTGTTATACAAAAATTAAAGAAATAGAATTCTGAAAATTAGGCAAATAACAGACTATCTTTCTATTAAGTTATAAAGAATCTAGATTTAAACCTTCCAGAGTTTGAGCTTTGCTAATCAAGAGGATTTTTCTGAACTTAAGACAAAGAATCCTTTTACAGAGAGAAAGGTTCTCAGTTTTTTTAAGGCATGCTTTATGTCCTTGTTTCTAAGACTGTAGATAAAGAGGTTCAACATAGGAGTGACCACCATGTGCATCACTGAGGCTATTGCATTAGCCCTTGAGTTTTGGGTAGCAGCAGAGCTAAAATATACTCCAATACATGTACCATAAAACAAGGACACAACTGATAGGTGTGACCCACAAGTAGAAAAGGCTTTATACTTGCCCTCAGCTGTTGAAATTCTCAAAATGGATAATACAATTTTAGAGTAAGTGAAAAGGGTCCCAGTGAGTGGAATAATACCCAGAAGTCCAGATGCAAAATACATCACTAGATCATTGAGAAAGGTGTCAGAACAATCAATTTGGAGTACGTTATTAAGTTCACAGAAAAATTGGGGAATTTCCAACTCTGTACAAAAAGACAGTCACAAAACCATCAAGTCATGTAAAAGAGAGAAAAAAACATTCAATAACCAGGATATCAACAGCAGGTGGCCACAGACTCAAGAGTTCATGAAGACCATGTAGTGCAGAGGGTGACAGATGGCCACAAAGTGGTCATAGGCCATCACAGTCCAGAGGGAGTTGTCTATTTGTCCAAAAAGCATGAAAAAATACATCTGTCTGAGGCATTTTTCATAAGTTATAGTTTTGTTCTGTGTCTGAATATTCAGCAGCATTTTTGGAACAGTGATGGAGATGAAATAGATATCATAGAAAGACAGATTGCAGAGGAAGACGTACATGGGTGTGTGGAGGTGGGAGTCCGAGATGATGGCCAGGATGATGAGCAAGTTCCCAATGAAGTTGACCAAGTACATGGAGAGGAACAGTCCAAAAAGAAGAGGCTGCAATTCTGTATCTTCTGAGAGACCCAGGAGGACAAATTCTAAAACATGTGTTTGATTTTCTGGTTCCATGTAGCTGAAGAAACTGCTAGAAAAGAGATGAGAACAATGAGAATTTAGTCACAAACAATGACCAGCAAATTGTCCTAATGCTATGATTTGTAAACATATTAATGATTTCTTATTATTGATAGATACATAGATGATAGATAGGTAGATAGATAGATAGATAGAGAGAGAGAGAGAGAGAGAGAGAGAGAGAGAGAGAATAGGTAGGTAGGTAAGTAGGTAGATAGGTCTATTTATCTAGTGCCCTTTATCTGAAAATGTCAGGGAAAACAAATGCTCCTGATTCTCCTTGATACTTTTGCTGACTAGTTATCCTTGTCCATAAATGGAAATATTATCTCACGGCAATAATTTCCATTACAAATTCTTTTAGAATTTACTTTATTCAACAAACACTTTGACCAGTCATTTTGTAACTTGTGATAAAAAGCTGGGGTAATGCATATTGGTGATGATAGCAAAATATTTTGAATGTAATTGATATTGCCTAAATGTACATTTGAAAATAAAGAAAATGTGAAAACCTGAGTTGTATATGTTAATACAATTAATCGTTTTAATTAATTAATTAACTTGAGGGATTCTGTTTTAACACTATCAAAGGCTCAATAATTTAAGATGCCATTTCTTCCCAACCTGATCTACACATTCAACTCAATCCAGTTCTAAAGTTCAGCAGGTTATTTTAAGGATATTGACAAACTAATTCTAAAGTTTATATGGAAAGGCAAAAAGCCTATAAAGCCAAAAAATACTGAAGACCAAATTTGTAGGATCCGTATTACCTGATACACCTAGATAACCTCAACAATACAGAAGAAAAAGATCAAAATTGTAGTACCATACATATTGATTTCAAGACTACCACAAAAGAACAATACTCAAACAGAGTATTGTTGAAATAAAAGTATAAATTAATGTTAAAGAACCAAGGCATAGACCCACACTATTGTGTTTAAGTAACCATTTACAAATAAATACAGTCTATTCAATTATGAAAGTGTGGTCTTTTCAATAAATGGTTCTGGATCAATGGGATGTACACATGCCAAACAAAAGCAGAATTTATTTTATTCAACAAATATTTTGACCAGTCATTTTGTACACTGTGACGAAATGGTTGAAGTAATGTATATTGATTATGGTAGCAAAACATTTGAATATAATTAATATTATCAAATTTTATGCAAAAATTAACTCAATGTGAATCATACACTTGAAAGTAAAATGCAAAGTATAAAACTTTTGGAATAAACCATACAAGAAAATTTAGAGGCCAGTGATTTGGCGATGAGTGTTTTGATATCACACGGAAGGCATGATCCAATAAGAAAATTTATAACTTGGGCTTTATTAAAATATAAAACTACTGCTCTGAGAAAGATTTGATAAAGGAATGAAAAGCAAATCAACAGACTTGGGTAAAATATTTTCAAAACACATATCTGAAAAACTATTTGTATTCAAAAATAAAAAGACCTAACACCTAATAATAAGAAATCAAACACTTAATTTAAAATTGGGGAAAAAATCTGAACAGAATCCTAACCAACAAGATATACTGTTGGCAAATAAGCATAAACAAAAAGATGCTCAAAATCATTTGTCATTAGGGAATTGCAAAATTAATACCACAGTGATATATCACCACATGGTTATTAGAATAGATAAAAACCTGAACCCTGACAATAACAATTGCTGCTGAGGATGTGAAGCAGTATAACTCTCATTCATTGTTAGAATAAAAATGGTACACCCAGAATACAATTTAGCAGTTTCTTTTAAAACAAAGCAAAGTCTTAACATACAATCCAGCAATTGTGCCCTTAGGTATATATGCAGCTTGTATGAAAAGTCCACATAAAACTCATGGGTGAATGTTTCTAGCA